>CM019064.1:206051167-206282622 GCA_009667805.1 Leptobrachium leishanense
CTGAAAAACTGCTGCAAAACCGCTGATTGCATCTGATGATCCAACGTAAAACCGCCATATCGAGCCGAAAAAAGCCGATGAACCAGCTGAACAGACCGGCGAAAATGCTGACAAGCTGCTGAACAGGGGGAAAAAAAACAACGCAACCTTTAAAAAGTATTTTCAAAAAAACTACTACATGAAAATGACAAGACTGTGTGTCTGTGGAGGCGCTTAATCAATATTTTGGTTATCGGGGTTGCTGCCTACAAGGTATTGCACAAAAATCTCAACTTAAATGTGCAAATGGATTATATGGAAAAGTTGGGTTCCTAGTGGCGCACTTAATACTTCTCAAAATGGAAGATTCTTATTTTATAGTTGGTATATATCAGTTGTCGTTGGGTGTTTAACAAAGAGAATATTACAGTGAATCAATCTTTCACTGATAAAGGTACAGATAACAATCTTATGCAATTCGCAATAAAGTGTCAGTCTATTACAACACCGTTATTAATGACCCTTTGTATCGTACATGTGAATCCGCCTCAAAATGCAGAGTGGATAAAATCACGTGCAAGGATGCGTATAATGTGCAAAATCACAATATTAAAGTGCAAATTAACAATAGTAGTGCTATCTCCTACTATCATACATGTGAATCAATCTCACAATGCAAATCGTAAGTGCAAGTTGCATATAAAGTGCATATGCTCGTATAGTTCTTCTATTTATAAAGTGAAAAACTCAAAAAGTGTTGGTGTGAATCCTAAGGATTCACACCAACACTTTTTGAGTTTGCACTTTATAAATAGAAGAACTATACGAGCATATGCACTTTATATGCAACTTGCACTTACGATTTGCATTGTGAGATTGATTCACATGTATGATAGTAGGAGATAGCACTACTATTGTTAATTTGCACTTTAATATTGTGATTTTGCACATTATACGCATCCTTGCACGTGATTTTATCCACTTGCATAAGATTGTTATCTGTACCTTTATCAGTGAAAGATTGATTCACTGTAATATTCTCTTTGTTAAACACCCAACGACAACTGCTATATACCAACTATAAAATAAGAATCTTCCATTTTGAGAAGTATTAAGTGCGCCACTAGGAACCCAACTTTTCCATACTTCATGAAAATGCTCGGAAATAATATATAAGGTCCTATGAATAATAATAATTAAAAGGTCTGTTACAAAAAAACAAAACTCCATTAAAAAAAAAATAGAAAAAATAAATTTGCCTAAAAAAAATTCCTAGATAATAAATAAATTAACCCCTTAAGGACGGGAGTAATTTTACAACTTCGGCGCTGTTTCGGAAGTAGAAGTTTGCTGAGCGCATTTTGACCATTTTTAAGTCACGTATTCTTATACCACCCAGACAAATTATATATCGTTCTTTCCGTCAGACTCGGCAGATTAATAATATATCATTATTAAATGTATATGTCATGCCCTGCCAAAATGCTATAACAAAAAATGTAAAAAAATGTGAATTTTCAATAAAATTTCAATCTTCCACAGTGTGTAAAGTGTTTTTTTTTTTAAATTTTATTATCCGAGGCTCTGCGGTCATATTCTATTGGGTAGATTTGTTAAAAAAATTAGGACGGGGAACCCATTTTTTTTTTGGGGAGAAATTGCGTGATTTTAGCTAAACCCCCAAAAAAAAAAAAAATCATTAGTGAAGCATCATTGTTCACATTATAATTGAAATGTGAACAATAGTGCTGCATTAAAAAAAAAAAAAAAATTTTTATTATTATATTTATTATTTTTTTATTATTTAATTTATTATTTTTTATTATTTTTATTTTTACTTTTTTTACACTTTTATTTTACATATAACATGGTCATGTTTGATATCATTGGAAAGGCCATGCTCTGGCCTTTCCAGCAATATCAACCATGACCCCCTAGCTGCCACCGATCAGGAGATAAAGGGGTTCAAAGAACCCCCCTATCTCCTGCAAGGGATTTCCATGGGAAATCCCTTTGCAGCTAGGGGGTTCCCCGGTAAACTGACATCATCGCGCATGGCGCGATGAGTCAGTTGACCGGGGGGTGACCCAGAGGTGGGGGCTGCCATCCAAGATGGCGGCCCCCACCGGAAATAGGCCGCGATCGGGCACAAATTAGTGCCCGGTCGCGACCTGGCAACTAAGGGGTTAACCCCCCATACATCGCTGGAAAGGTCAGGCTGTGACCCTTCCAGCGATGCTGGCCACAGCCGCCGGGGACCAGGCGATCGGGAGATAGAGGGATCCAAAGGATCCCTCCCCTCCCCTCCAGGCGCTTCCCCTGCTCCGGCGGGGGGGGACGCCTGAAACTGACGTCATCGCGCCACCGGCGCGATGACGTCACAACGCCGGAGGAGGGATCACACTGATCTGACTCCGCGGGAGTCAGATCCAGCGTGGGAGCGACCGGAGAAGGTGAGTATCTCCCGGGGGGGCTCTAAACGCCGAGGACGTACATTTACGTCCTGCGGCGGCAAAGCCCGCCTAATGCAGGGCGTAAATGTACGTCCTGCGGCGTTAAGGGGTTAATAGACTTTTTGCTGCAAATGAAAATAATAAACAGTTGAATGAATATTTAAGGAAAACGGGGAGATTTTTTAACATTGAATCCTATGGGATTTGCCTGTTTAGACCTCTCGAACGAAACCACCGAACATCAGGGCATTTCACTGACATTTCAGGGCTGTTCGGTGTTCTCTGTATAGATTAACCATTGCTTCTCTATGGGGATTTCACTGCCACCAAAGATCACCATATTTTGCTGGCAATTGCCAGCTTTTAGAATAGCCGAATGGCTACGAAATTGCACCATACGGGGAAATTCACCGTTTGGTGCAATTTCGTGGCCAATTCGGTGCTCTTTGAATAACCCTGATAATTTTTTTGTGAAATGCGGGAGTTTTTTAATTTTTGCTGGTGTTCGTACCATTGACAAACACTCGAGATACCAGAATAACTCCCTTCATATATGATCCCGGATGGTGTGAAATCTAATATTCTTAAAATTTGTGTATTTACTAAGAGTAATAGTATAGCTACACTAATGTATTAATAAAGTTTTAAATTCACATGTATAAACTGATTAATTATTGCATTTTGTTGTGAATTTATGACATTTTAGCAAAAATGCTGCACTTTAATCCCAAAGCACAAAAAAAATGGCAATTAGAATAAATTTATGCCAGATGGATTTATGCTATGGTAGTGCAGTTGAGAGAGTCAAACCAAGGTCACTTATCATTGACCTGGCTTTGGATTAAGACTGTCTTTGGTGGGGGCGTGGCCGGCGGCGGTTAGGAGAGGACACATGTGAATGGGGCTCCTCGACTACTCTTATGACACGCCGGGATATCAACGTTTCTAAGCCCGGGAGTCTCTTCTTGCCATTCTCTCGCCGTCGGCTGACAGGTGTGTCACTCTGGAGCCTGCTCGGTTCCCCCCTCCAGACCAGCGATTGGGGTGGAAACGCCTCTGAGGCTACTGTTGCTGCCGGCCGGCGGCCATCTTTGCGGCCTATTGCGTCTGAGTCATCTGTTCCCGGGTCCTCTACTCAGACTGCTGATGGGGAAGAAAGCGAGAGGCGCCGGGAACGTGGAGGATCCCCCGAACCCCTGAGATCCGTCAGGCGCTGTGTGGAGGTCAGAGCTGGCAAACACCACATCCTGCCCAACCTGCATCTGGACCGGATAGCCCACAATTGGCAGACCTCGAGCATGTGCCGTCTGCAGTACAGACAGAAACGGATGATGGCCTTCCGGCTACTAAGGGGACATTCGTACTTTATTGACCGATGCCAGGAGGTCCTGGCATGCCTACTTGCAGACCTTTGATACTGCCTTGGCAGTGACCCAGACGCAACTGGCGGACGTCCAGGCTCGCACGCAGGTGGTGGAGGATGTGCAGGCCACAATCTCTACTCACCTACTTGCGCTCCAGTAGCAGCTCAGCGATCTCCAGTTGGCTGTGGTAACTCTGGAATCCAGACACAGGCGCCAGAATTTGAAGCTCCGCGGAGTGCCGTAGCCGGTACAGGACCAGGAGTTGCTGTCATATGCTACTCGCTTTCTTACTGCGGTTCTCCTTCCTCCGGATGGTCTTCGAGATCCAGTTACATCGGCCCTGCGAGTGAGGAAGGCTGCCTTGGCCCCGATGGGAGTCTTTCGAGATGTAATTGTGACGGTCAGAGATGTGAGTCTCCATTCAGCGGTTACTCGTGCAGTTTGAAATGTTCCCACCGTCAGTTTTGAAGGAGCCTCTATTGTGGTGTTTAGGAATCATCCTTTTTTGCTTCTGGCTGCCCGGCGCCGTTTTAAACCCGCAGCGACTATCCTGCGCACCAACGAGTTCGTTATAGCTGGGGTGCTCTGGGCTCCCTGGTGATTCGTCGGGACAATGGACACCCACTCATAGCGTCTACAGTTGAGGAGGCCGATGTTCACCTTTGTACCTTAGGTCTAATCTCTGCTTCTCTACCGGAGGTGGCTGGCGGCTTCCAGTCTGGCTCTCCATTATCCTCATGTGATCCTACCTGAGTGACTCAGTTCCTCAAGGGACCCGGTTTTTACTTTCTGACCCTATTATACTGTATGCTGTGTCTGTTGAGTGGAGTTTTATGGTCTATAATGCGGACACTTTTGATTCCCCCCTGTAATGGTGTGCTAATGGCGCTACCCTGGAGTAGCGTTTATTTGGATTCTTTAGGACAGATTCATAAACACAGACAGCAGGAAAGGCTGTAATACCTTGATTCCCACACCAGGGAGGTATTACAAAAATCCTAATTACCACCTCAGCGCCAAATGGCTTCGTGGCCAGGAGGTCGATGAGCGAAAACACATTAACTATCTGCGCACTGATACAATGACTTAACGTGATACAAGAACAACGTGAACAAGATTGCTGAATAACAATGGTTGACGAGTTGTTCTGCCTGCAGGGCAGTCACACAATACATAGAAATACACAGATACTGAAACACAGACAACAGATGCAAGACTTTACTTGTGAGACATACAGAGTGGGAACTTACATAGTTCTATAGCCTGCAAGGAAGGCCTACAATCAGAGATTGGATACTGTATGACACAGCTATACAGAGGGGGAACACGAAGTTCAATAGCCTGCAGGCAGACCTACAATCAGAGATAGGCTTCTGTATAGCGACCAAGAAAACACAGATACTCGACAGGATTCAAGACAGTTGATATATTCAGCAATAGACTGGACAGGACTTAAATCAAGAAACTAGGAAAATACAAAGAACTGGATGCCTTGTGACTAGAAACCAGACAGACAAACAGACACGAACCATACGGAAAAACATGAACAAGAAAACCAGACTAGGAACTCAGATACATGAACTAGAAACTCCCAGACATGAATTAGGAACTCAGAGACATGAACTAGAAATAAGCAGGACTAGAACTAGACAGATACATGATAGCAGGTTTGCAGGTAATGCAGGAACTAGGACTCCACTAACTCCAATTTACTCCCACGACAGTCCAAGGAGCAGATCCTCTCCCACTGCTTTAAAGGCTGGTGGCTTCTTGCAATTATGCTAAGCCCGCCCCCTCAGATGCCGTTTTGCCAGCTCTCAGTACTGGCAACAGGCTAGCCAGCGATGCCACCGGGCACCCTGACCCCCCAGGAAGCGCTGCAGGGGCCAAGGATGTTACACCCCCCTCTAGTCGTGCTATCTTTCGTGGACATTTTGCAAGGATGTACGGTGTTTCCCTGAGTTCCTGGACGGTGTCGCCCCTCCTCGTTTTGATGGCCATCCGTCCCTCCCCCCCCTTTTTTTTTCTTTTTGGGTTCACTCGGGGCGGGCCATGATGGCGACTACCATGGCTCTGTCCGTCCTTATTGGCCCCCGAGTACCCAGGTCAAGTGACATTTTGTCCTCCTTGGCCTCCTGTTACCCTTCGGGCTATACGGGAGTGACCACTACCGTTTCCTTTTTCCCCTGGTGTCTTTTTTTTTCTCCCCCCCCCTCTTCTACATCATTCCCCCCCCCGTTTTCATTTTATACCATCTTACCGCGGACATGACCGTCTGTCCTTCTGCGGAGTTCCTTTACGCTATTTCATAATTATTTTTTATGTACCTGCTAAAAGTTGGCATTATTGAAGTGACCTTTCCGTACTTTGGCCCTGCGTGGCTATACTTTCTTTGTATTTGTTGTACTGCTGATTGATTTGCAAAATAAAAATGTTTTAAATAAAAATAAAAAGACTGTCTTTGGTAACATTTTGGGGAATAACTCTATTTGGATGAAGGCAATGGGAGTTATATTTCATTAAACTGAAACATTCCATGTATTATTCTTCACTCTCTAAAGCTTACTGCATTGCTTACTTTAGGTCGCAAATGGTAGGTTATGACAGCTTTGCTGAAGACAATGCAATTGTCATCCACAAGTCTAGACCAGACCTCCACATAGTTAATTTCCACTGCTCCGTTCCTCTCTGACTTTCCTTTCTTTATATGATACAGTACCTAATGCACAATAAGCCCATTTACATTCCGGCTGCATTCCCTGCATAAGCACTGTGGATTTTCCGGGCTTTATAAAAATATGAAAAGAATGTTTTTAATGAAATTAAGTCTTCTGAGCCCGGCTGTTTCATAAAAGACTAATTTGGAGGTGAACACGCAGCCCAGACAAATCAGCACAAAGTCATTTTTCCCTTCGGGGACATTTCACAAAGGAATGTAACAGGAAGGAGAAGGAGTGGCTTTGAGGTGGCTCGCTGGCCTCTGAAGTGGGAAAGTAGTGTGCCAGAGCAAACCTGAGGTCTACACCATGGTAAGCCAGTTTGTCTGAGGACCAGCAGTAGCGTGTTGGATATTTACTTCACGTGTAATTGGATGCAGATTTTGCGTCTCTCAACATACTCATGCACACACACGCATTAACCCTTCGTGAGTAATACAGATGAATGACTTATTGCTTTGCAGGTTGTTTTGCATTTCACACCCACTAAAAACAATAGGGCTCATAAAGTCATGTTCCACCCCATGCCCAGGAAGTTGGTAACCATAAATATCATGCACTTCCAATGCACCCCAGTAAAAATTGTTTAGCTTTACATTAACGCTTCCATATAGACAAACAATATTAATGAACTGAAGATAAAAAATAAGAAATGTTAAAAAACCAGATGAAAGCGCAGGTCTATGATTGCTTCTTCAAATAAAATAAACTAAGATTATTGCAGCATGATATAGTATCAGGCCTAGTCATATTACTATTGTAACACATTTTGTTGCATTTGCGTAACTAATATTTGGCCCTATTCCATAATTGCTCTGTAAACCATGCCATTAAATCCCATACTCATCTCTCATCCCGCAGTGGAGAGGGCAGCGAGAACCAACACTTTCAGGGTTATTCAAGGAGATTCGAAAAGTCACCGCACGTTCGGTGACTTTTCGTTCTCTTCAATTCGGTTCCTTTTGCCGATCCCATTACGGCGACCCTGCGGTGTATTCAGCAAGCACCACAGGGTCCCTGAATTGCAGGGAAAAGCTGCCGCAAACCCGACGAAAACTAATCGCAAAACCCAGCGAATGCACAGCAAAAAACCTCAAAAACATCTGGATTAACCTGCCGAAAACCACAGAAAAACCCGAACAGGAGCCGATCGCAGCCTTCGACACAGCAGAAGAGGCAGTGAATAAATTAGGAAAACAGTTTGTATGAATGATTGAAAAGTGAAACACTGTTTGCAAAGAAACTACTGAGTGAAAATGTCTGAAATTTACATATGAGGTCCAGGGAATGATAATAAAGAGGGCTGTTACAGAAAAAATAAGTAAACTTAACCACTTCAATGCGGTGGACACGCTCGGCGCGTCCAACCGCATTGGTACTTGGCTGCGGAGGACGCGCTGAGCGCGTCCTCCCTTTGCAGCTGCGATCAGCCGGTATTCCGGCTGATCGCTCGGCCCCCCGGTGCGGGCTGACAACATCGATGTCAGCCCAGCCTCCGGGACCCCGGCGGGCACGATAGGCGTCATCGCGCATGCGCGATGACGTCTATTTCAGGCACCCCCCCCGCCATTGCAGGGAAGGTGCCTGAAGGGGAGGGGGGGAAGGTTCCTTCGGACCTCTCCCCTTCCCCGTGGGCCAGCAATTAAAGGCAGGCACCGCCTGGAAGGGCACAGCCTGCCCTTTCAAGCGGCGGCTGTCTTTAACCCCTAGGGGGCTGGATCGCGATATGGCGCCAACATGCGCCGTATCGCGGTCCCCTCCCGGAGCTGGCCGATATCTTGGATGTCGGCCAAGCTTCCGGGATATCCCCCTAATGACTGGCGTCATTGCGCAGAGCGCGATGCGCCAGTTTTGAAATTAACCCCTTGCTGCCACCTATAGTGGAGATAGGGGGTTCCAATGAACCCCCTATCTCCCGATCCGTGACAGCTAGGGGTTAATGTTTGCTATCATTGCAACGGCCAGAGCGTGGCCTTTCCAATGATACCAAACATGACCATGTAAAATGTAAAAAAAAAATTAAAAAAAAATTAAAAAAAATCTAAAAATTTTTTTTTTATTTTTTTTTATTTATTAATGCAACAATATTGTTCCCATTTCAATTATAATGTGAACAATGATGCTGCACTAACGATTTTTTCTATGGGGGCGTTTGCTAAAAAACACGTAATTTTCCCCCAAAAAAGTAACGATTCCTCATTTCTATTTTTTTTAACAAGCGCACCCCATAGAAAATATAACCGCAAACGATCGCATTTTAAAATGTGAAAAAAAACACTTTACACATTGTAACTTATTGAAAATTCAAATTTTATTGCATTTTTTGTTATAATATACAGACATGACATAACGTATACATATAATAATGACATATTATGAATCTGCACAGTCTGCCGGAAAGAACGATATATAATATGTCTGGGTCATATATTAAAATAAGGCTTCAAAACGCGGTTAAACATGATGAGCGAAACCGGTTAAAATGAGCTCAGCACAGAGGTGGGAAAAGGCTCAGCAGCGAAAGGGTTAAGAAAGAAAAAAAAAATCGGACTTTTAAAAAAAAAAATTCAGAAAAATGCTTCAAATATCCTAAAAAATCTATAAATAAAGAGACTCTTTACTGCAGAATTTTATAATGAACGGTTTATTAGATATTGAATTAAAACGGGAATATTTTTAACATTGAAGCCTATGGGATTCTCCTGAATAAATTTGCCGAATTAAACCACCGAATGGCAGGGCATTTCGGGAACCTTTCACTGCTGGTTTGTGTTCTCTGAATAGCCGATGCAGTGCTTTTTCATGGGGTTTTCACTGCCCTCGAACAAGCACCGAACAGCGCCAGGATTTGGTGAATTGCCTGCTCTCTGGATAGCCGAATGGCCAAGAAAGGTAACCGAACGCTGATGCAAGGCTCAGTGGAAGTCCTATGGACACGAATTGATAGTCGTAGTGGTGATAGTCGTAGGGGGATGGAAGGGTTAAGTTATGAGGAAAGACTAACAAGCTTAAACCTGTTTAGTTTAGAGAAAAGGCGCCTTAGAGGGGATCTGATAACCTTATATAAATATATACGGGGCCATTATCAACCATTGTCTGATAGCCTATTCATTAACAGGACTATACATAGGACAAGGGGTCATCCATTTAGACTGGAAGAAAGAAAATTTAGCTTAAAGCATAGGAAGGGTTATTTTACGGTGAGAACAATAAAGCTGTGGAATTCTCTGCCTGTTGAGGTGGTTGGGTCAGAGTCTGTACAGACTTTTAAAAAACGACTGGATGACTTCCTGCAGACACAGAATATTAAGGGTTATAATATTTAATATGTGGGTAAAAGCTTCTTGATCCAAGGAGAAATCTGACTGCCATTCTGGGGTCAAGAAGGAATTTTTTCCCAGTATGTTGCATATTGGCAAGCATTCAGACTGGGTTTTTTGCCTTCTTTTGGATCAACAGCAGTAGGTTATGTGGGAGAGGCTGAACCCGATGGACGCATGTCTTTTTTCAGCCTATATAACTATGTAACTATGTAACTATGTAACTATGTACTGAGCCACTGCATGTATCATACAGTCTTATGTTTTGTTCTGGGGCCAGGTGCTTACAAAAGCACCTACTCTGGAGTACAGACGGTAAAATGGAGACGGTATTGAAAATCTGCAGGCACATATTTTCCTGCTTACCATCTCCATTTTGATGTCAACTATGGAATAAAGCCCATAATGGACATCAAAACTATTCATAGAAGACAATAATGCCTTTTGCATATTCTGCTGCTGCTTGGGAACAAGGCTCCTAATTGCTTCAGCAGACCATGGAATACTCAGGGAGCCTCCAGGCAACCCCACTCTGTGACATGCTGCTCTAGTCAAACTGACAACAGGCAGCATGTCCTCGTAACGAGTGCTCCCATGCTGGGAACTGCAGCATGAAGGTGATCACAGCTCTCCCGCCAAGATCTCCTCTCCCTGTAACATCAGATTCTTCCAAATGCAGAAGAATATGAAATCTGTCCAGGTAGTGGACTGGTAAAAACTTTTGAACAAAGAGTGTAGTTTAAGCCTTCAATGTTGAAGTTTTTTCCAGGAGGATCGTTTAGGCAGTGAGAGGATTATGTAAGGACCTGGCAGTTGCTTATAGCATCGGGTTTGGTAAGGGTGCCGGTGATTAATCTCAACACTTTGGAAAATGTAGTCTCTGGTGGGGGTTAACTCTGCCCTGGCGTATTAACCCATTCACTCCCAAAGTCGAGTTATCTCAATTTTGCATTGTAATGCATTGAAAAGCACTCATTAGCATATCAAAACCCAATTTTCACACCTTTTAAAGCCAGATTAGTGTGCCCCATGGAGAAATGAAATCCACTGTCTTATCTCTTTCCAAGCTCCCTGCAGAGAGATAAAACAAGCTGCATATAGCAGCTCAAACCTCAACGTAACAATACGTTCAAACACAATACTGTTGCAATATAACAGCCAGAAAGAGGTTAGAATACAGGGAGAGCTTTGGGGTCACTCACTGCTTTGCAGGCATACGATGCAGGGGTTTATAATGGGTATAAATCCATGTACAAAACAGATACGAGGTGTTACTGTAATTTCCATAGATAGGCATTGATCCACATATATATCTAATATTTTTATATTGTGCCGGTATTTTTTGGAAGTTGCATTGCTAATAATCTCATTGTGATCACTAAAATTCCCCATAAGCAGGAGATCTTAGAATCTTAATAATTTCTTTAAGAGATAATCCTGGATATGAAGGTTAGGCCTTTGGTAATCTTGGATCTCCAGGGTTAACCTAGCATCTAGGAGTTAATTATGGATATATGGGGGTATATAATCCTGGTGAGTAAATTAGGCCCTCCAGGGGGGGGGGGTGTAAAATGAAGTGTTAGGTTAACTCTATGGGGTGGGGATTTGGCTCTTGAGGGTTGATCTTGGCCCTTGGAGTTAATCTTTTGTTGGGGGAGAATTGTATTAGACACAGGGTGGTAAATGACAGGTCTGGAGAGATAATCTATTCCCTTGTCGGTTAATCTTTGAGTTGATAGGTGGTCTTAAAATTTTCCAATGAGGACCTGCCAGGGGTGATGTTACCCCTTTTGGTCATATTACTCTGGAACATAATGTCAAACTTAACTGTTAATTATTGCAACAACACACGCTATTGGGTTTCTTCCAGGAGCATTTCTGTAAGCCACCATTTTCAGGGAACCTCTGCACGTTAGTGGTGGCTGCTGTAAACAGTTTATTTCTGTGCGCTTATAGCTGTTTAGTTCTTGCACACTACCAGCCTCAAACGTATAGTTATTATTTGGTCCATCTAAGCCAAGGAGAGATTGAGAGCTATTTTCACAATGTCTGTGCCTAATTACCCAAAGTGATCATGAAAAGGCGACGTTAGAAATCTTTTACAGAGGTAGGCCGAGCAAGTTAAAAGTGTACATCGATTTAAAATAAGTTAATAATTGATGACATATTCACTTGCTTTTTCACACTGCCATCAAACATGGTTGGGAAAACTAAACCAACTATATGTTGTCTTGTTTTTATTGTAAGGTGGTAGTAGCTCCACAAAAGGGAGAGAGATAGCTTAGGGGCTACTACCCTAATTGCCCTTATGGACCAGCCTTTACGTCTGTTCCAAAATGTCCCAATTCACAACTATTGACCTTAGTCAAACTCTACAGTGAAGGAATGCCGCTTAATTACTTTCATTTCTAAAACTGGACTTTCAATCTCACTATATCTACAAAATGATAGTAGGTTACAAAGATGTAAAACGCCTTCAGTCAGAACAGCATGGTGCTGAAAAGTAAGAAAAATTAACTTAATATGCCTGAAAAAGCATTTTAAATATCCACAAGGACAATGTATAAGTGCATTTTTGTGTTTGTATGTATAGTGCTGTTGGATGGGAAGAATGAGGCAGAAGACAAAATATTTGGTATTCTTATACTAATCACAACCAAGCAATTTCCCATACAACCACTGTCAGGACCCAGTGTTTTTTGGAAAACCAAGCAGGCCCTATTTGATGTCCAGACTTTCCATCTACTGGCCAAATTGTGTGACCGCGAGTGTACATCTCTCAGACACAGAAGTGCCAGTTGTTCAAAACAGTTCATGCACATCGGTTGACATGTCCGAGGTGCTGAAACTTGATGTGCACATTTTGGAGCCCATTTGCAAATGAATTTTTTTGCAGTACACAAAATTGAAATTCCTTTGCCTTGCTCCAGAATAAGACCATATTGAGTGAAATCAGGATTGCGCAGGAGGTTTTCAAGACCAAGCGTAACTCGATTACAATAAAGGGTTAATGAAAACAGTGCATGATGAAATAATATGCAATTTAAATAAAACACATGCTAATCCCAACGAAGTAGAGACATAACATGAGACTATCAGGTTTTGATGCTTCTCGACCAGGAGAGGTACCAGTTATTGGTAGAACATTGACATCTGGACCATGAGACAAATTCTGCAAAAGTCACTTTTTTTGCACGAGTTTGATCATAATAGTTTGGTTTCTAACCACTAATCGATGAGTAGGTAATGACAAACTCTACATGGCTTTAATTGCCAATTTGTTCTTGTCAGTGTTGGCTCATTTAATCACTTAGAGAAATGTTAGATGAGTCAGGAGAATTAACCAGTGTTTCCCTCTGCACTTAGCTCAGCTATGCTCAACATGTACAACTTGATGATTACAGACGAGTTGTGTAAGCACCTACTCTACTCGACACTGAGTGAATACATGTATATAGTAAAAAAATGAATCCATGCATACAAGTAAATCTATAAACTGAATCCAAAAGGTGTACAGCTCAAGCAAGAGATTTCTGAAATTACTTACTGTTCTGTAAAACCTCCTGTCTATCTTTTTTAAAATCTGAATTCAAATGCTTTGATGATTATGATGATATCATTGACATATATCTTTAACTGAACAAAATCTCATGTGAGTGGATACAAATGCTGTCTTCAACTTGCATGATTAAAGATAAATATTTATTAAGACATCATAGGTCTGAAACATACAGAGAACTGTAGGCTATTTTAGCAAGGCAGAAATTGCCTTACAATGTTTACAATGTTTCCTCTGTCCATGGTACTGAGGTGGTGGGTCATGCAAGGTCTACATGAGTGTTGACTAGCATTTCACTCTAAGGAACTCCCCATTGTAATTATCTATTTTTTCCAAAGGTTGATACATACAGATGCACATG
Source organism: Leptobrachium leishanense (assembly GCA_009667805.1). NCBI lineage: Eukaryota > Metazoa > Chordata > Amphibia > Anura > Megophryidae > Leptobrachium > Leptobrachium leishanense. The sequence continues at coordinate 206,064,921 of CM019064.1, forward strand.
TGGACTTACAAACTTCTGTATGTTTGTAGAGACACTTACTGGTTTCAAAAACATGGACAAGTGCCCTGGTATAGACAAATGATACTATAAATATGTGGAATACAAACAGAGTAGTTTCTCCATATTCTAAAATAACTGAGGGGTGGGGGGGTTTCTTACATTTTTTGTTCTGTAAAATTAAATCTGAGGACAGTAAGATTGCAGGATTGTAAATTAGTAATTACATATATAACATATTATTTTTTATGTGTTTAATTGTTTAGTGCATATTAATTAGGGAAATCCTAAATAGGAAAAGTTATGAGCAAATGAATAAACCTTTATTTAGAAATGAATTCAATGAGCTTGTAAATATACCCACTCTCATCAACCATGGTATATTATTGGCAGGTCACCACCTCATAGCAATGACACGTAAAAAAAATGCTGCAGTTTTGAACCTACAGTCCATATGTAATTACATAGTCCGAAAAAAGATGTGCGTCCATTGAGTTCAGCCTTTCCCACATCACCTACTGCTGTTGATCCAAGAAGGCAAAAAACCCAGTCTGAACTGCGCTGAAGCCAATATGCAACATACTGGAAAAAAATTCCTTTTTGACCTCAGATGGCTAGGATTAGTATACGTGGGTTTTTTAAGGGTTAGGAGTATGCTCAAGCTTATGGTTACATTTCAGGGTAGGGTTGGCCCTAAGGTTACATTTCAGGGTAGGGTTGGCCCTAAACCCTAACTCTTAACAGCAGGTTCTGTTGTATTTTTTTACACAATCATCAGGAACCACAATTCTGTCAAACATGATTCATTTTTAGACAATAGCACGGAAGATTGACGGTTCTATACGATCAGTTAGTTGTGCAGAGTAAAAGTTATTCAGATAACTCACGATTTTTTCAAAAAGACAAAGTGTCTTTAGGATGGAAGAAGGAAGTCCTCTCGGAGTCAGTATAGATCTATGGTCTCCTCATGTCCCATAAATGATGGTTTTTATCTGTATCTTGTGCCAGGAGAAAATCGCCACACAAAGTATAAAAGTAAAAAAAAAATATTTTGCTAATAAAATTCGTTAAAAGGTATATAAGCCCATTTTAGGCAAGAGATTTTGCTCCTTGCTTTGATAACTGGCTGGGTGGAGTAGAGGTAACATCACCACTCTAGCTGTGGAGAGAGACTGTGGAGACACTGGTTCGAATCCTGGCAAGAGCACCTCTCCAGTAAGTGTCCTTGGGCAAGACACCTAACGGTACATACTCGCCACCCAGGACATACTTGAAAACGAGAGAAATCTCAATGTATCCTTCCTGGCAAAATCCTTTCTACAAAAAATAAAAAAATAAAATATGACCGTAATGAGTCTACAGGTAACCCTAACCTCAAAAGTAACTCTAACTCTAAAACTAAAATAAGCAATGTTTTTGCTCTGTATTCACATTGGAAAAATGACAGGAGTATAGTGCTAACTTGCACTGAATACACACGTGTCTTTTTTTTCTTCTTCAATAAAAAACAACTGTTTTGACTTTTTTGAGTCTTGTACGTCTATTCCAGTGGTTACCAAACCTGTCCTCGGGACCCTCAACCAGGCCAGATTTTGCAGATCACCTGGGGAAAAGCAGACTGAATCCTGCAATCACTGAGCAGCAAATCATATCACCTGTGCTGTGCTTCAGATATCTCCCAAACCTGGCGAGGCGGAGGGTCCTGAGTGAGGACAGGTTTTGGAAATACTGGTCTATTCAAAGAAAGGTGAAACTCAGGAGAATGACTGGAGAAGTGAAAATTCTAGGTCAAAATATCCAAACCAGAAAAAGTCTGCCATTTATCTTACTTTCCAAATTGGCTATTTGGTCTAGTTCTCTTCTTCTGCCATTCTTCTGGTTTTCACCTTTCTCTGAATAACCCTGTTGGTTTTTAAACCAGTCACATTTATGATACGTCATTAATTTCAGTGGCCATAAGGTGGTGGCCTGCTAATAATAGGCAATAACACATGGATCGTGGAAGGAGTAGGCTACTTGGGCCTGGGCTCTTGTTACTTCTGAAGTCTCCAAATCCCTGTGTTTCAGGACTACAGCTCATGCGATATGTCAGAAGCTTGCAGGGACAGTGCATCCTTGCTGTTCTATTATCACAGGAACTGCTGTGCAAGAATCACGGGGACATGCCATACTTAAAGGAGAAGAGGTCTGTGCTACCATGAGGACAAACAGTGACACACAAATCGGGGGCATAATTCAAATGAAATGGGAATGGGGACACACCTTAAATGAAATGAGAAGGATGCACAAATATAATGATGTGTGAGGGGGGGAATAAATCAGATGAAATATGGGTCATAAGTTAAATAAAATGGGACTGGAAGCAAAATTAAATGCAATGGGAATTGTGGAAGCATAAATTAAATGAAATGGGAATTGAGGCATAAATTAATGGAATGGAATCATAAATCAAATGATATCGAATGAAGGCATAGATCAAACTAAATAAGGCTATAAATCATATATAACAGGGGAATAAAGGAAAAAATCTGAGTTTGGAGTTTGATTTAAATGGGGATTGGTGCTCCTTGTTAAAGACACCCACTGCGGTTGCTACCAAGCCAGTATTATTACAGGCTCAGGATCACATCAGTTTGTTTATTTATTGTCCAGAACAACGTATGCTGTTGATGCAATATCACGCTATGGTCTATTTTTGTCTTCGCATGATGCATAAGAATAAAAGCTTGAGCGGGACGCGGTCATCCCAAAAGGGACCCGATACCAGGGCTCGAGTCCTGTGGGACCGCACCGGAATGGCGTTCCCGCACTTCTCCCTCAGCAGGAACGCAGCTGATCGCTGGGGCTGCTAGCGGAATGCATAAACAGCATTCCGCTAGTCCTCCGAGTGGTCGGCTTGCTCCCACGTCGGCCGCTGGCTGTGCAGGATGTGACGCAGCCAAGATCTCGCAAGATCGCGTCCAGCTTTCAGAAGCTGGCGGCCGGCCATGTGAAGGAACACTCCGGGCACTCGGAGGAACAACGCGGGTCTATGCAGGCCGGGCTCTGCTGGTAAATAATGTTGGGGGCTCTGCTGGGTAAATAATTCAGGGGGCTCTACTGGGTATAAAATTCTGGGGGTCTGCTGTATATACAATTCTGGGGGTCTGCTGTATATAAAATTCTGGGGATCTGCTGTATTTAAAATTCTGGGGCTCTACTGGGTATAAAATGCTGGGGGTCTGCTGTGTATAAATTCTGGGGGTCTGCTGTATATAAATTTTGGGGGTCTGCTGGTTATCAATTCTGGGGCTCTACTGGGTATAAAATTCTGGGGGTCTGCTGTGTATCAAATTATGGGTGTCTGCTGGGTATACATTCTAGGGGTCTGCTGTATATAATATTCTGGGGCTCTACTGGGTATAAAATTCTGGGCGTCTGCTGTATATAAAATTCTGGGGGTCTGTGTATAAAACCTGGGGGTCTGCTGTATATAAAATTCTGGGGGTCTGCTGTGTATAAATTGTGGGGGTCTACTGTATATAAATTTCTGGGGGTCTGCTGTGTATAAATTCTGGGGGTCTGCTGTATATAAAATTCTGGGGCTCTACTGGGTATAAAATTCTGGGGGTCTGCTGGGTATAAAATTCTGGGGTTCTGCTGTATATAAAATTCTGGGGGTCTGTTGTATATAAAATTCTGGGGGTTTGCTGTATATAAAATTCTGGGGGTCTGCTGTGTATAAAATCTGAGTCTGCTGTGTATAAAATTTGGGGGCTCTACTGGGTATAACATTCTGGGGGTCTGCTGTATATAAAATTCTGGGGGTCATTGTGTATAAAATCTGCGGCTCTGCTGTGTATAAAATTTGGGGGCTCTACTGGGTATAAAATTATTGGGCTCTGCTGTGTATAACATTCTGGGGGCTCTGCTGGGTATATATAATTCCAGGGGTCTGCTCTGTATATATAATTCTGGGGGGGGTCTGTGCTGTGTATACTGTATATAATTCTGGGGTCTGCTGTGTATGCATAATTCTGGGGGCTCTGCTGTGTATATATAATTCTGGGGTCTGCTGTGTATGCATAATTCTGGGGGCTCTGTTGTGTATATATAATTCTGGGGTCTGTGGTGTGTATATATAATTCTGGGGCTCTGCTGTGTATATATAATTCTCGGTGCTCTGTGCCTGGTTATACATGATTCTGGGGGGGTGTAAGATATATATAGATCTGAGGTCTGTGTGTGTGGTCAGGGTGTAGCTGTCAGTGTGACGTGGCCAAGACATGGCGCACATGCACATTGTCTTTTTTTTGTGTATGAGAAAGGAGCGCATCATGTGAGTGTGTGTATGTATATATATATTTATATATTCATAGAGAAAATCTAGCACTCACGGGTCCAATGTTATGCGCCCGGTGCAACGCCAACCATAATATATCCAATAGCTAAACAGCGGCACTCTGGGTCTTCTCAAAAGGGATAGTCTTTATTGTTTAACAGTCAACGTTTCAGCTTGCTCCCCGCAAGCTTTCCTGAGGAAAGCTTGCTGGGAGAAAGCTGAAACGTTGACTTTTAAACAACAAAGACTATCCCTTTTGAGAAGACCCAGAGTGCCGCTGTTCAGCTATTGGAGATATATATATATATATATATACACTATATTGCCAAAAGTATTCGCTCACCTGCCTTGACTCGCATATGAATTTAAGTGACATCCCATTCCTAATCCATAGGGTTCAATATGACGTCGGTCCACCCTTTGCAGGTATAACAGCTTCAACTCTTCTGGGAAGGCTGGGAAGGCAACTCTTCTGGGAAGGCATGGAATTGTCCAAAATGTCTTGGTATGCTGAAGCATTCAGAGTTCCTTTCACTGGAACTAAGGGGCCAAGCCCAGCTCCTGAAAAACAACCCCACACCATAATCCCCCCTCCACCAAACTTTACACTTGGCACAATGCAGTGAGACAAGTACCGTTCTCCTGGCAACCACCAAACCCAGACTCGTCCATCAGATTGCCAGATGGAGAAGCGCGATTCGTCCCTCCAGAGAACGCGTCTCCACTGCTCTAGAGTCCAGTGGCGGTGTTCTTTACACCACTGCATCCAACGCTTTGCATTGCAGTTGGTGATGTATGGCTTGGATGCAGCTGCTCGGCCATGGAAACCCATTCCATGAAGCTCTCTGCACACTGTTCTTGAGCTAATCTGAAGGCCACATGAAGTTTGGAGGTCTATAGCAATTGACTCTGCAGAAAGTTAGCGACCTCTCCACGCTATGCCCCTCAGCATCCGTTGACCCGCTCCATCAGTTTACGTGGCCTACCACTTTGCGGCTGAGTTGCTGTCATTCTCAAACACTTCCACATTCTTATAATACAGCTGACAGTTGACTGTGGAATATTTAAGAGCGAGGAAATTTCACGACTGGATTTGTTGCACAGGTGGCATCCTATCACAGTTCCACGCTGGAATTCACTGAGCTCCTGAGAGCGACCCATTCTTTCACAAATGTTTGTAAAAACAGTCTGCATGCCTAGGTGCTTGATTTTATATACCTGTGGCCATGGAAGTGATTGGAACACCAGATTCTGATTATTTGGATGGATGAGCGAATACTTTTGGCAATATAGTGTATATATATATATATATATATATATAATTTTTTTTCAGGTAGTGGAAATCTTGGGTGAGTTCCCTCACTTTTTCCCCAGGACTTAACCCCTGCCCGATACTGATTTATTGAGCCTTACATTACAGGCTCCACCCCATGGGAGTGGTGGACCCCTTACTGTGTATGATATATAAAGTGTATGGTCGATTGTATTGTGCTATTTTTTGGCTCTTTTTATATTTTACATGTACCTGCTGTGTGATTGATCCATATCCCGAGGACATTTTTTGGGTAATATTTGCTGTCTTCATTGTGTGAGGGTGAAGGATTCACTTTGATCCCTGTAGATGAACACTTATATGTACGGGTGCACAATGCTGGTGATTACTTGATTCAAGTCCAGAACACATCTGAATAAGTGTATTCATTTTATACTGGTGACCCCTACTATTTTACCAAAGGTTTAAGGAGCACTTTCCTACATTTTATTGTTGTGTTCTTCATATATGTTCATATTGCTCCTAAGGGAGGTGCCTATTTGGGTATAGGTGCCATTAAACCTTAGTCATATAGGTTGTATTTTTGCCTGTTCCAGCGCCCCTGAATCTGTTTGATACGTAATTCTACATCCTTTATAACATGCGACTGTTTTTTGGAAGAGTTGAGTGAGTCTCCTTTCTTTTAAATTTTCAGTATTTCTTGTTGTGATAGTTAGGTTTCTTATGCTAATGTATGTGTGATATGCATGTATCTTAATGCCGAAACATTGTCTTGCAGGTGTGGTGGGTTAAAATTGTGGATCCCCATTCTTTTGATACATTCAATGATCCATGTCATCACCTGCAGGTGACTTAACATGCTGGGCTTTGTGACATTTCCACATTTGTTTCACAGGATTTCCCTGTAGGAGTCTATGTTACTCCAGAGTCTGTGAGTCATTCTCAGGCTGCCTTAGGACACCTCCTCTCATGTCCTGGCCAAGGCTGCCCCTGACCCTCTTCCAAGGCACGTGGCAGACCGGATTAGAGCAGGACAGTGGGAAAAACAACCAAATATTTTAGATCATCACATTTCCATATAGCCTGCCCAAAAACTCTCTTTCCTTTCCTAATATTTCCCACTTTTCATCCACTGTATTCTTGTGACTACATATATGTGTTTGCTTTTCTTTCATCCCTTATTTCTTTATCGGTATGTGTACATCCTGATTATGTTTGAAAATTATCCGTTAATGCATTAAGCAGTCTCATAATATTACTGCATATAGTTTTTTGTGAATATTTGACTCTTGTTTTCATTTCTTCATGTCTGTAATTGGTAATAGTCTTGTTTTTTAGTCAATAAATATATCCTGATTTTCTCTTTTTAAACACTACACATATACACTGATACATTTTATGTTCTTTAACGTATTTACTATGGGGTTGTTTATATATTTTATTATTGTTTATACTTCAGTTTGTTCTATTTTTAATCTGTACTTCAACTCTTTCTTTGTCTCTCTACATATTTTATTACAGGCATTGATTATCTCACTTTATAGGTTTCAATTTCCCTTTTTGTTTTTTCTATTGCATACTAGGCAAACCCCCTCTTCCTATGGTTTGATTAACACATTTTTGTCATTATCGTGCTGTGCATTATGTGAACACAGGGGCAGTGTATACAAGCGATGTGTTGAACATAAAGGTTAATATGAGAGCTTTGGAACTGCTGGAAAAAATTGAGGAACACACAGAATGGTCACTGTATTCAGATTAGGGTAATAGGTGAAATAAGCAGCTTTCTGCAGCTCAGCCAGACTATTTTTCGCAGTATTTTCATTTTTGTCTGGAAAGTGACAGTCAGCTTGCACCTCACGTGGCATTCAACATATTTTTAAGTGTAATAAAGAAGTATGATATGTATCTTTCCTGCTACTAGGCAGTCTTAGACCATTTAACTTCAAATTATATCTTAAAACAGTAACCAAAGTGTTTCATTGTTCTACTCTGTTGCTATAGGTGTTATTACTACTTTTACATTGCTTCAGTTATCAAATTCTGTAAACCAGTGGTTCCCAAACCTGTCCTCCGGACCCTCCGCCCCGCCAGATATCTGAAGCTCAGCACAGGTGATATGATTTGCTGCTCAGTGATTGCAGGATTCAGTCTGCTTTTCCCCAAGGGGATCTGCAAAATCTGGCCTGGTTGAGGGTCCCGAGGACAGGTTTGGGAAACACTGCTGTAAACAGAACCCCTCCAAATAACCCCTCCTAATAACTCCCTCTATTAAATAAATTCTCCCTATACCTCCCCATATCTCTCCATGTACTCTCTGTCTATGACTATTCTGTCTGAACTCTCCCTTTAACTTTTATTAAATTACCATTCTTCATAACTCCTATCACTCCATTTAGCTTTCCATCCTATGAAATAACATCTCTCTATATATAATTCTTCCCAAATAACCTCTCCTTATATCTTTCCATATATAACTTCTCCCTATAACTCCCATCTCTCCGTATAACCTATCCATATAACTCCTCCTTTCTCTCCATATAACTTCTCCCTATAAATCCTCTTATCTCTTTATATAACCTCTCCCTATGACTCCTGCTTTCTCACCTTATAACCTCTTCAAATAATTCCTCCTCTCTTTATATATAACCTCTCCCTATAACTCCTCCTATCTCTCCATATATCTTTCAATATAACTCCTCCTCCTTTTCAAATAACCTTTCCCTGTAACACTTCCTCTCTCTCCATATGACCTCACCTTATAATTTATCCTAGCTGTCCATATAATCTCCCCTTATAACTCCTTCTATCTCTCAAAATAACCTCTTGATATATATCTGCCTATCTCGCCATTTAACTCCTCCTATCTCCCTATAACTCCTCCTATGTCCTCCTATGTCCCCATATAACCTCTCCATACAACTCCTCCTATCTCTCCATATGACTCCTCCTGTCTCCCTATAACTCCTCCTATCTCCCCTTATAACCTCTCCATATAACTCCTATCTCTCCATATAACCCCTCCTATCTCTCCATATAACTCCTCCTATTTCTCAATATACCGTCTCCCTATAAAACCTCCTATCTCACCATATAACATCTCCCCATAACGTCTCCTATCTCCCCATAAAACTCCTCCTATCTCTCCATATAACCTCTCCCAATATCTCCTCCTATATCTCCATATAACCTCTCCCTGTCTCTCAATATAATCTCACCATATAACGTCTTCCTTAATACTATTATACATTTATACACCCATTATATTTAGTGCATTTCATGATGAGGTCCCTGACACAAGTCTTCTTCCCTACGTACGCATAAACAATCAGACATATACTTTCCAATTCCTCATACTTTTCAAATAACTAATTTCCACAAATCAAATGCTTGTGTACTTATTTATTATACCTTTCTAATTCAGACAAATCATAGTATATACATGCAGCAAGGAAATAACCCTTTCTTGGCCTATTGTGATGTGTGGTATGGTTATTCTTACACTGTCTTAATACACAAACAAGACAAAGTAATGCTGTGTAACAGGTGAATTAAAGTACCTGCAAATTAGGTGGTGAATCCAAAAAACCTTAGCAGTAAAAATACATGGACGAATATTACTATTTTTACTCTTATTTTAGCTAGAGACATGTCTCACCATTGCAAGGTTGAAAAGGCGCAGACATACCTCATGCCCATGTTGCACAGAATACAGTATCACACTCCTACACTTAAGGCTAGGGTCAAACGAACACATTATTCGCAGCGACAGTCAAAAAGTGCGTCCGAAAGCATTGACGTATTTTTTCACGGAATGCGCGAAAACGGTCAGACGACGCGCATTTTTTTACGGATCGTCAATAAAACACTTTTTGCGTATGGACGTTATGTAGGCTGGACATTAGCAGCGTCTGACATCTCCTAGTCACGCACACATGCCGCTATGCCACCGCAGCGCACTCTGTACATCAGTACTAGCGGCTCTGCGTTCTCAAAAAAATGCGTTAATTTTCCACTTGCGTTGTGCGGCCGGACTTTCGTGCGGCCGTACTTCGTATATTGGCCGTCATTTGCTGCTACTGCGGCCGTGATTAAGTGCGCCTAAACGCACGTTAAAAATGCGTTAGTCTGACCCCAGCCTAATAGATTACAATTATGGTTATTTATAAAGCACCAAAAATGTTCTGGATATATCCTGGTAAAACACACATAAAGTGATCAAATAATATTGGCACATTTTACCTGCCTACATACTGTACATTTATGAAAGCTTTTTTCTCTCCTGTTATTTGGCGTTGCATTTCTTTTCACACAGACATCAGTTTCATACATTGACATCAGAGCACATGCTCACATTGTTCTTCTATACATATTGCTGATATCACCATACACTGATCTCTCCTCCTCCACATACATAGATTTCAGGAAATATATTCATTCTTTGCTTACAAAATCCCTGCAAAACATGCATTACCACGACTCCTAATGCTGACATCTCAAAATGTACCTCCCTCATTATAAAACTGTCCAGACTTTATAATTCTTTTAATTTCTCAATAACAAGACAGATATTGGGTCATAGAGCTGTCTCTTCATCCTAGTGCACAAATCTCAGAATACACACCTTTTTACCACCATTTACTGAGCAATTAATCAGGGATATACCCCTGCCTTTTTTTGCAATACCCAGGTACCCAGGCACACGGCTTGTTTTACCTTTTACTGCACAGCATATGAGCACACAATCAGATACCAAAGCACATATCTCTTCCATCTACTAAATAGTAAATACACCAACAATTATCACCTTTCACCAACACCAGTGTACTTATATCTCACACCCTTACAGGCATATAAAAGATACATTAAAAACATACCATTCTCTCCTGTCAAGAACATACCTGTGCCCTCCACCTAATACTTAGATGCTGAGACACATTCATCAGGAGGACATACTTGAAAACGAGAGAAATCTCAATGTATCCTTCCTGGTAAAATACTTTGCAAATAAATAAATAAGAACAAATATTCTTCGCCTCAACCTTATACACAGTCAAGAGAAAAAAAAAAACCCACTTATCCCCTAATGTATGTGCTTTAGGACCAACACTGTTTCACAGCATCTTTATATGTACACATAATGGCATATTTCCCTCTCTTCCACCTTATATTTTACACAAACCTCTCATTTACTCCAATTACAGCTATAAGGACATATGGCTCTCAAGTTTATCTTAATACACAATCAGCAGGACCTGTAATGCTTATTACCTCCTGATGTACTATCATCCGGACACATACTGCTCATTTCCTCCTAATATATAGTTATTGGGACATATACCTCTCATTTCCTCCTGATATACAGTCATCAGGACATATACCACTCATTAACTCCTAATATATAGTTATTGGGACATACAGTATACCTCTTTTTTCCTCCTGATATAAAGTCATCAGGACATATACCTCTAATTCCCCCCTGTTATACAGACGTGACAACATATACCCGATTTGCATCTAATAAAAATGTTCCAGGATTCAGGAGCTGTAGTTCTCCATCGAATAAATGCAATTATATGGAAATATTAATCTATCAACATACTTAAGCACAATTTTAAAGACAAATGTAACCATCTTCTTTCAAAGAGGCAACAACAGGGGTATACAATCATGTACTTCTAAAAGAATAATCAACAGATTCCCCTGTATCTTTAAGATGATAAGTGCACCTGTCTCAGTGGATTTGCTATCATGGCACTTTCAGGCCAATAGGAGCGCACATATCAGAAACGTCCTGTTATGTGTCAAAATGCACAGTCAACTGTTTTTGCAGTTTTATACATTCTAATTTCTTTTTAACTCAAGCAGATGGTGGCTTTATCAGCAGTAAGTCATGGTTTTGTTAAAGTTGAGCCTGTCTATCTCTTTCTAACAATGAGCTCAATATAAAATGCTCTTCCACTTATACCTATATCCTAATGTGTGGATATAAGCAATTCTTTACTCTTTGCCTTAAAAAACAAACACAAGTTACATTGTTACAATGTATCTAGATGGAAAAAGCAATAAGAATTACCCAAAGAAATCTTACCCTTAAAGTCTTGTCTAATGGCAACAGGTTGTCTCCTCTCCGTCCAGCAGATAGCTTCCTGTCTGTGGGGAAACAGCTGGATGGATTCTGCAGTTGTTCACTGGTAGCACCTTGCAGCTACTAGCAGCCAGCTGTGTGCAGCACCATGCACGAGAGTTTTACATGTGAGTATTTAGGATGGGTAAACTCTCTTTAAGACGGAGGGGCGGGCATGTAGAATGAGAAGAGAAGGGGGGGCAGAAACTCAAAAGGTTTGGAGTGGAATCCAGCCTCCAGATTACTTTTCAATTCTACAGACACAAAAAAAAGTTTATTTTTTTTTTCCAATCCCTTCTTTTTCAGAAATGTTATTTCTTTTAAATCTCAGGAGGGTGTGATAATGAAGAAGGCGAATGGAATGAAACGAATAGGCATGAGGTAGTGATTGAAGATTTTGCCAAGGTTCAATAATAACCAGAAAACCTCGTTAACCTCTTTTTCTGACCGAGCCAACACTGGTGTGGTTTGCCCGCATAAGTGGCAGCGCAGCAGTTAAACGAAAACGTTAAAGGATGGATCATTTTTCCCACATTAGACGCTGACTGCCGTACATTTTTTCCCTGCATACCTAAAATGTAATGTCAAAATACATCTGGAGATACCTTTTGCATTAACATTACAGAATATTGCAGAATGTGTCTGTAAGGATATGCAGTATATGATCAGAACATTGTAGTTAAATGAACCTTTGATCAGCTTTACTAGGGGTGTAGAACCTTGGCTATACAGTGGTTCTAGATTAGCATTTTCCGTAATTTTATGCTGCCAGCAAGAGCATGCATAGAACATTTAATTAGAGTGTGCACTATTGAACATTTATTAATTCGCTCTCTGACTTGACTTCGCAAAGATTTAAGTTGCGAGCTGTCCATGTCTACTTCAAATTTGCTGGTGGCTGACAAGGCCAACGTGGGACAGGCAGATCTGGCCACAGCAGCTGCATGGGAAAGTCTGGTCTGGAATTAAATTTAATGCCACAATGTCATGGTCCTTCCTTTGTTTCCTTTTATCCTCCAGATCTGCTCTGCGTGCATTTTCAAAAAAAGAGACGGCGTGATGAATCAGCGTTTCCAGGTCTCACGGTCAGAGGTTAGTGCAGACCATTGCCGATGTAAAGATTCTTTCAGAGAGTCCTTGTACCTCTTCTTTGGCGCCTCTCTGTTGCGGTGACCAGTGGAGAGTTTGACATACAGCTCAACCTTGGGTAAGCGATACACCTCCATCCTGGAAATGCGTCTTGCCCAACACAGCTACATCTTCAAGAGCATTGCCTCTATGCTGGTAAACTCCACTTGGTGGAGGACTTCATTGTTGGTAGCAAAGTAATTCCAGTGGATATCGAGTATAGTGTGGAGGCAGTGCTGGTGGAACCACTCAAAGAGTCTCAGATGGTGGCAGTAGGTAACCCGTGACTCAGAGACATAAAGGAAAGTAGTCAGTACAATTGTTCTGTGCACACTGATCTTTGTGCCTCTCTTCAGGTGCTTGTTGTTCCAGACTCTCTTATACAGTCTACAAAAGGCACTGATTGCCTTTGAAAGCCTGTTTTCTATCTCTATGTCAACCTTGGCATCTGAGGAGATGATGCGCCCAAGCTAGCTGAACTCATCTGCTCTGATTTGCCAATGGTGATACAGGGGTGATGATAATCTTCCTGAGGTGATGGCTGATGGAGAACTTCTGTCTTCTTCAGGCCGACTTCCAGTCCGAAGAGTTCAGCAGCCTCTGCAAAGCAGGATGTCATTCGCTTCAGGGTTTTCACCGTGTTGGAGGCAAGGGCAGTATTGTTGGCAAAAAGCAGCTCACATCTTGGTGTGGGCCCTTAGTCTACTCAAATTGAATAGGCAGCCATCGATGTGATAATGAATATAATCACCAAAGTCATCATCAAGGTCTGCTGTGGCCTTTTGAAGCATTTCACTGAAAAAACCTGTGAAGAGAGTTGGTGAGAGGACGAAGCCTTCTTTGATGCCTTTGTCTATTGGAAAGGAGTTTGAGACGTTGTTGCCCTGTCTGACTAGGCTACCTTGATATTCATGTACCTGCATGATCATGTTGAGGAACTTTGGGGGACATCCTAGGCGTTCCAAGATTTGCCACAAACCTTTTCCGCTCACAGTGTCAAATGCTTTTGTGAGATCAACGAATGCCACATACGAACACTTGTTCTGTTCCCGACATTTTTCTTGGAGTTGTCTGTGGATAAATACCATGTCAGTGGTGCTGCTATTGCCTCTGAAGTCACAATGGCTCTCTGGAAGACGTTGTTCAGCAATGGTGGGTACCAGTCTGTTTAAAAGTACTGTTGAGTAATTTTTAGTCCTAGCACATCTTGTGAGATAGGTGTGTACCTATTTCTCATTTTTCTTGCTAACCAACTGGGGAGAAATTAAGACGTGCTTTGGATAGGCCACTTTTCTAGGCCCCTCTCTGATTGGAGCAAGCAGTGCTGTCTTTAGATAAGGCTGCTTGGTCATCCAGGGTGCTGCAGAATGATGTTGTCGACTCTGCTGCAGACATCAGACGACCCTTACACCTGGACCGTCTAGATGCAGGATCGGAACTGCGGCTTTCAGTGTCCTCTCCTACCTGCCAGTTCGCCCTTTCCCATCACTGCCTGATCTTATTGTAGACATGAGAATGTCCATTATTATTATTATTATTCTTTATTTATATAGCGCTAGCATTTTCCGCAGCGCTGTACAATGGGCACAATATAGACAGGTTTACAATACATTGAACAACAGCTGACAAACCGGTCAGGAGGAAATGAGGGCCCTATTCCCGTGGGAACTCACAATCTAGAAGGGTTGGGGTGGAAACAGGAGCAGAGGACTGCAAGGTGAGATTGATGGACTGCAAGGTGAGATTGATGGACTGCAAGGTGAGAGTGATTGTCACGGTCCGAACCCCCAGACCCTCTGGCGCCCCCTTTGTTCTCCTTTTTGCCTTGTACTGCATTGCTATATGCAGGTTCCAGGACTTTTATCTCCATATGCTTTCCTGGACTTTGATTTGCATGATGGACCTGGAACCTCACCTGCCCTTCATCCTCCCTAATCAACCCTGCATATGAGGAAGCTACGCCCCTTACTCTAGGCTTCCTCATTGAAGTTCCCAGCCTTGCCTAGTGCAGACCTGCTTCCTTGAACTCCTGAGATCCTTGTCTGGAACCCCCTTTGAACCAAAGACATTCATAACCGGTATCCTCCTTTGCCCCGTTTTCCCCCCTGCTATTCTATGTTCCTTGTATCCGTTGTTATTCAGTTCTGTCTGTTTATTTGTAGTTACAAATAAACCCCGTAACCTGCCTGTAACCTGTCTTCTGCTATTTCGCTGCATATTGGGCTCACACCCATACTCCTGCACACAGGCTAGGCTAGGCTAGAATGAGGAAGCCAGAAACCAGTGAGCCCACAGTGATTCTAACCTTGCTAAAGAACTTGAGAGGGGCCCTCACTATGTTCATGCAGCACCTGGACTTGGTGCTCTCCGTCATGCTGCAGAATTCCAAAGGTACCTTGATTGCAGAGCAAACCCCTATGCAGAAGAAAGGTTTCAGAGGACCCCTTACCCTGGAGGAAAAGGTATGGAGAAGAACTTAGGGATTGTGCTTTTATTGCGTTTCTTCCCTGCACAAACGAGAGAACTGCCAAGAGTGCCTGCAGAAGACCTCCTCCATGTTCCAGCCTTACCAGACCTCCTTGACCAAGCCATGCCAGGCCGCTGAATCCGTGTCAGAGGTCACTGCCCTGCACGTCGCAGAACCGTCAGAGGTCGCTGCCCTGCACGTCGCAGAACCGTCAGAGGTCAGCGCCCTGCACGTCGCAGAACCGTCAGAGGTTGCTGTCCTGCACGTCGCAGGATCTCCAGAGTCCGCTGCTCTGCACGTCGCAGGATCTCCAGAGTCCGCTGCCCTGCACGTCGCAGGATCTCCAGAGTCCGCTGCCCTGCACGTCGCAGAATCTCCAGAGTCCGCTGCCCTGCACGTCGCAGGATCTCCAGAGTCCGCTGCCCTGCACGTCGCAGGATCCTCGGTACTGTCACAGCCATGGGGCCGTCGCCACCGCCGTAAGGCCAAGCCGCTCACTGCCCAGCAGCAGGATGATACCCAGGTCACCCAAGAGCCGTGCTGCGCCCAGGTCGCCCAAGAGCCATGCTGCGCCCAGGTCGCCGCTGAACCAAGCCTTGCCAGGGGCGCTGCCCCATTGAACCTTGCCAGGGGCGCTGCCCCACCAAGCCTTGCCAAGGGCGCTGCCCCACCGGTCATCGCTGAGGGCGCTGCCCCACCGAGCTGTGCCAAGGGTGCTGCCCCACCGGTCAACACCAAGGGTGCTGCCCCACCGAGCCCTGCAACCAAAGTGTCACCGCCGAGCTGTGCCGTGACACTATTCCTGATACCGAGTCTGAAAGGGTTGTACTCTTTGCTCTCTATGAGGACTTCCAGAATCCGGGTAGTTGGACAGGCAAAATGTACCCTACTTCAGGACCTGCCCCTACAGGCTACGCCCTCTGGCGTGTTAGTCCGAGAGGAGTACTTGGCAGTGCTCAGGCACTACCCTGAGCTCTGGAGAAACCTTGACATCTATTCTGATGACTCCAGTTAGACTGATTCCACTGATCCCTGATTCTTAGAAATTTCTGGAGTTTGTCTTGTGTTTATGAATGTTGCACCTGCCAGTCTTCGGCCACATCTGGGGCACCCGGAGGTTGCCCCTTGTCGGGGGGGTACTGTCACGGTCCGAACCCTCAGACCCTCTGGCGCCCCCTTTGTTCTCCTTTTTTGCCTTGTACTGCATTGCTATATGCAGGTTCCAGGACTTTTATCTCCATATGCTTTCCTGGACTTTGATTTGCATGATGGACCTGGAACCTCACCTGCCCTTCATCCTTCCTAATCAACCCTGCAGTGATGGACTGGTTGCGTCAGACTGCAGAATTTCTCATGTGCAGCCCCCATTTTCTGGAACGCTCTCCCTCGTACTGTCAGTGTTTTCCCTAGTCTCCCTTCCTTCAAATGCTCCCTTAAGACATTGCTATTTAGGGAAGCATACCACCCAACTCACTATCATGAGATGAGCTGATGCAGGGAGAAGCTAGGCGTAGGCCACTGTTTGAATTTAGGGAGCGGGCTGTTGTTATTTGTTGACTAATGAGGACAGGTGGTGAGGAGCTGAGTTAATGAGGGCATTGTAGGTCAGAGCAAGAATTTTGAATTTAATTCTGCAGTGGATGGAGAGACATTGAAGGGACTTGCAGAGAAGAGTGGCGGGTGGCGTGGATGAGCCTGGCAGAAGCATTCAGAATGGATTGTAGGGGGGAGAGAGGGAGGCCAGCAAGAAGATTATTACAATAGTCAAGTCAGGAGATTACAAGGGCATAGATGAGTTGCTTTGTGGTGCCAGCGGTAAGAAATGGCTGAATTCTGGAAATATTACATAGTTTGTAGCGGCAGGAGAAGCAAAGAGGCTGAATATGGGGGATGAAGGAAAGAGCTGAGTCAAGTGCTACTCCGAGACAGTGAACCTGGTTTGATGGGGAGATAGTGATACAATCAATCATGATGGAGAAGTCAGGAGGTGGGGAGACATTAGAGGGAGGAATTAGTAGGAGCTCAGTCTTGGACATGTTCATTTTTAGGTGGTGAGAGGCCACCCAGGAGGAGATGCCAGATAAACAGTTGCTGACTTTGGAAAGGACAGGAGGAGAAAGATCAGGAGGAGAGAGGTAGATCTGAGTATCATCAGCATAGAGGTGGTAATTAAAGCCAAATCTATTAATGATTTTTTCCAGGGAGGAGGTATAGATAGAGAAGAGTACCTAGGACAGAGCCTTGGCGTACACCAACAGATAAAGGCATTGAAGAGGAGGAGTTACCAGCAAATGACACAGAGAAAGACCTGCTAGACAGATACGAGTGAATCTAAGAGTTCAGGGTCAAAGAGACCAAGAGAGCCAAGAGTCTGTAGAAGGAGGGGGTGGTCGGTGTTTTTTTTTTGGGTTCTGAGGTCTTTCTCTGTCATTTGCTGGTAACTCCTCCTTTTGGGGGGTAGCGTTTTCACTATAAGGAGGTGTAAAGCATTATATGATTAAATACTACTACAGACTAACACGCTCAGTTTATTAGTTTACTACTTTTACCCTTCATGACTTAGGCTAGGGTCAGACGAAAGCATTTTTCCCCGCGAACGTGAAAAAGTGCGTCCGAACGCATTGACGTATTTTTTCACGGAATGCGCAAAAACGGTCCGACGACGCGCATTGATGGTCGTGATTTTGTACGGATCGTCAATAAAACTCTTTTTGCGTCTGGACGTTATGTAGCCAGGACATTAGCAGCGTCTGACATCTGCTAATCATGCACACACGCCGCTATGCCGCAGCTGCGCACTCAGTACGTCAGTACTAGCGGTTCAGCGTTCTCAGAAAAATGCGTTCAAATTCCACTTGCGTTGCACGGCCGGACTTTTGTGCGGCCGTACATCGTATATTGGCCGTCATTTGCTGCTAGTGCGGCCGTAATTATGTGCGCCAGAACGCACGTTAAAAGTGCGCTGGTCTGACCCCAGCCTTATACATTGGAGGTTCTGGTGGACATATAAATTCAGTAACCTTAGGATATTGAGCTAAAGCATATCATCCATCCGAGGTACACACACTGAGCTTATGTATAAGACATATGTATGCATATGTCTATGAGGATAACTGGAGGGAAATATATTCCCTCCAGTTCCTGTGTCCATGACTGAAAGACAAAGGCTTAACACTTATAATCAAATCATATGAGATAACAGAGCCTTGGAGTGTATAGAATTGATATAATTTTTAGTGACAGGTAGAAGGAATTTCTCTTAATTTTCTCTTGGTGCTAAAGCATTTCAGAGTCTAAGGGCTATATTACAAAGTTGGTGTTAACTTAACCAGAGCTGTTGTAAACTTACCAGAGCCATTATAGCCTATGGAGGTTTTAAGTTTACAACAGCTCTGGTTAAGTTAGCACCAACTATGTAATATGGCCCTAAGACTTTCCCGGTATAAGGGCCACTCCCAGCATAATTCGGCATCCCAAATCCATGACATGCATCATTCCGAGGCTTGCCTTGCCACCTTTTCATGCTCCCATGTCGTTTCTAATGGTACAAGTGGTCTTTGCAACAATCTGTGTATATGAGTCATTAATTATGGCGCAAAACGCCCATTTCCCCATGTCTTTTTATAACCACTCTAAACATAAGACAAAATGGTGTCATCCGTCAGCATTGCATATGGATGTTTTTTGGTGCCTGAGCATGATACCACGAGAGGTGTTGTCCTTATACCTTTTTAAACCTCAACCAGCCCAGTACTCTTTGCCCTGTTGTGGCTTACTGCTGTACCCAATAGAGCATTTTACTGCTTTGTTAACCTACTGGGTACTGGCCCAACTATTTCTTGATCACTCTCTGTTCTACGCCCACATGCATCTGACCTGCCTGTTCCTCCAACACCTTCTTATCTAGTCTCCTGTGTACTCACCCAGCTTGTTTGTCTCATCCTGTTGTCCTCTGTACGCTATACCTCGACTTGTTTCTGGTTATTTTTTCTGTGGTAGTCCAGACATTTCAAGGACTGGTACTGTTCCCGATTGAAAGGGATTTGGTGTTGCGTGTAGGGGTGTCCTGATCCATCCCCCGGGGCCTCACACAAAGCAGTGGCATGATGCCGTTCTGTCTGTACAGGCTTTTTTTGCCACTAGCAGTGTGACCCCAGGCTCAATGTGATTCTTGGCTTTCTACCTAGAGATAAGCTGGGTAGTAATAGCTACCACTGAATTTCCTTTTATTTCAGCAGCTTATCGTGCAGATACTTTTTTTTTTTTAAAGTAGTGCAAAAATGTTCTATTCAGAAAGTATTTCAACATGAATAATGCACTGAGCTTTCTTTTGCTTTTTTAAGTATGCCCTCTAGAGCGTGTCAAAATAAAACACACAAAGCAACATACCTAAAAGATGTGAAAACAGCTAAATATTTTCATTTTCTGATGATTTTAAACTCATCAAATACTGCTAGTTTATTTTTACTAAGAAATATGAGGTCTATTATCTGGGCATTTTAAAACGCTTTTCAGCTAATCATTACTTAATGTTGATGCCGAAAATACCAGAAAATGCAATTTTGTAGATGGAGTAAATATTTGATTGAAAGTGATTATTGCAGAGAAAAATAAACCGGTAGTCAGAATGCCAGATTTTCAACGCTATGCACATTTGTCCTTTTTGGTCCTCGTTTTCACTTTTTGAGTTTTTCTTGTTTGGTTCCTGATAAAGATAATCAAAATTAACGGTTTGGGATGGAGTTCCATAGACAGGGAGTGTGAGGACATTATACAGGTCACTCTCCTGTATGTTGAATTAGCCAGGTCTCTCTGCTCTCCAGCCTTCATTTACATATGACTAGCCTCTTTGGTCTTAATTACAATTCAATTCAATTCAAATAAGCTTTATTGGCAGGACCAAATACATTTTAGCATTGCCAAAGCATATGGGAAGGTTATATGGGATGGAGGGGGGTGGTAGTAGGACATTATTAGGGGTAAAGAATGATATGGGGGGGAGAGAATAGGTAAGTCCATGGACATAATCAGGGGTAAGGTATAATATGAAGGGGAATGGGGGCGAGTCCATGTTGGGGATTTATAAATCC
Source organism: Leptobrachium leishanense (assembly GCA_009667805.1). Lineage (NCBI taxonomy): Eukaryota > Metazoa > Chordata > Amphibia > Anura > Megophryidae > Leptobrachium > Leptobrachium leishanense. The sequence goes on from CM019064.1 coordinate 206,085,324, forward strand.
GGGATCTCTCATGTTCCTCTCAGTCTGGGACATTCTGTGACGTATTGTGCAGATATTTTCACCGCAGGCTCCTCTTCTCCCAGTACGAAGTGGAGTTTCCTCATCTCTTTTATGGAGGTGAAGTCCGGGATGAGAGCGGAGAGTCTCTGGAAATGAGTGTCCCTCATTGCTGAGGCCTAGAGGACCAGCAGCCACCAGTGTATACTTATCAATCAGGAGAACAAGGAAGACTGTTCAGTACACAGGACAACAGGAAGCAGAGAGAGAATGAACTTAAGAGAGTTCCATGTGTATAATGGAGTAGGTGTGTCTTTACAAAGGAAGGGCAGACCCCAAGGACAGAAAAATACTGAACCGGTACAGACCGAGTGCCCACAGCCTGGAAATTGAATCAGGGAGGCATAGACAGACCTACAAGCCCGGGGAGAGTAGAGTGTGCCAGGGGGCCCTGGAAGATGAGGTCCACTTCCTCCTGCAGTGCCCCAAGTACTATTTGTTATTGTTATGGCGGCTTTGTAAATCTTGTATATATGTATATGTGATTTAATGTGCTGTTCTTCGTAATTCCTAATAAATGATTAATATAGTGGACGAACCTGTCTTGTGATATATATATATATATATATATATATATATTTTTGTTGGCTGAGTGCTACACCAAAAAATATGTTTTCAAGGGCTCAGTGACGATTTACCTCAGGGAACAGCATGGGAAAAGTCCTGAAATCAAGAGTTGGGGCTGTGGTACAAGAAGATAATAAAATCAGATCACTGATGGAGTGACGTGACTGGGATGGAACATACCTACTAATAAAGGGTGAGTTTTGGGTAGGGGCACAGTTATGGAGAACTTTGCACTGGAGGAGCAGTGTTTTGATTTGAATTCTAAAGGAAACAGGAAGCCAGAGCAGAGAGGGTGATGTGTGTGAGAGATATGGGATGTGAGGTAGATGGGTCTGGCATAGGTGATCAATAAGAACTGTAGAGGTTTGTGTGTGTGTGTGTAGGTATGTACATATATATATATATAAATAAAAATCAAGAGAGCGGGCACTCGTTTCCCCGGGCAGCCAAATCCAAAGAGGCCCCCAGTTGTAATCAATACTCACTTGCCCCGGTGCTTAGCTCCCCAAAATAGGTCACATGCATCAAAAAAATGGATGGAGGGAGGCACTAGAGGACTTGGTTATAAAAATCCGAAGTTTATTGAAATGGCATTAAAAACCAACGTTTCGGCCCCTAAAGGCCTTTATCAAGGTGATGATAAAGGCTTTTAGGGGCCGAAACGTCGTTTTTAATGCCATTTCAATAAACTTCAGATTTTTATAAGTCCTCGAATGCCTCCCTCCATCCATTTTTTATGAATATATATATATATATATATATATATATATACACACAAAACACTTTAAGATAAATTTATTGAACAATCTAGCACACATACATTATTGGTTAAATGCCATGTTTTCTTGAATTCAATACTGGGAAATTAGATATGAGGTAAAGAGAAGATGTAAGTAGTGTGTGTGTATATATATATATATATATATATACTATGTTCTGATGTTTTATTTACTTGAAAATGAGTCATGTATGTGCTATATAAAATAACAATAAAAAACTAAATGGAAGTGGTGTAGCGATCACAATGTTCCTGTTAAAGGGTGAGGGTCACAGTTTACAATAGTATATTCAGGCTTTCTTCTTTATACAACCTCAGATGAAGCAAAATAAATGTATCGTAGTGCAGCCCATATGAACATACTGGTATATGCATAAAAAGGTAGCAATCACATTATGTAGAACACTCCTGGTTCAAGGTGAAAAACCTTTATGGTAGTTGACTGGCCACCCAGATGCCCATCCGATCTTGAAATCCTTTGATACCTTAAATATAAAAGGCAAGGACCATAGCACAGACCGTAGTAATGTAGATGAGAATAAATATACAAAGTATACTCACAAAGTATAGGACCTAGCCTAGGTCCGTAGGAAATGTGCTCAGAAGTTGTTTATCAGGTACAACATTCGAAAAAACCTTATCCAACGAAAAGACTCAGCAAAAAGACTCCAGCAGTAGTAATAAAAACGTTAATAAAACAAATAAAACATATAAAAAATGCCAGAACGCATTTCACCTGTACACAATATGTTAGTGGCTTCCTCAGCTGGCTGTGACCCTCACCCTTTAACAGTAACGTTGTCTTCCTTTTTATGGTTGCATGACAAGGACCATCCAAGCGTGTTTCAGCAATTTCCACCAGGACATTTATCAGTGCTACCAGATTTTTCCATTTTGTATAACAATAAAAAAGGTTGTTTTGTTTGACATGGAGCCATAGGGATAAACGCAGATGACAGAGGTTATATAATTTACTTGACTTTACTTGTAGTTGCCGGTAAGCAATTTTTGGTTACAATAGGTTAGAGCTCACTTTTTTTTTTTTTTATTTTTTTTTTTAAAAAAAAGTATATTACCAGGAAGGATACAGTGAGATTTCTCTGGTTTTCAAGTATGTCCTGGGTAGGCGAGTATGTACCGTTGGGTGTCTTGCCCAAGGACACTGAGGTGCTCTGGCTGGGATTCAAACCTGTGTCTCCACAGTTATAAAGCAGTGATGTTACCTCTACTCCATCCAACAGCTGGCCCTTGAAAGGTGCCGTGACGTGGCAGGTGGGCTTAACACTTCAGTGACCAATCAAGTAAACTACAATCTCTGTTTTGTTTGGCTTGAAGTCATAGGGGTAAGCGCAAAAGACAACCTGATCTTCCTGTTATGTTTTATACAGGAAGGGGGCTGGATACTTCTGGTTTAAGCAGCTGCCCAGGTAGGTAGCACTACGCAAAACCGCTTTTTGTGCATATATGTACGTGCTATGGGTGCCGGACAAAATCACGACAGCCAGGTTCCCTAATGCCAACGTCCCGACTGCCAACTTCACGACAGAACAAGTGTCCGACATACCAAGTTCCCGGTACAGACAACTCCCCGACGGCCATCTTCCTGACATCCAAAATCCCGGACAGTTAGAGGGTTAGGGAGTTAGGGTTAACACTCGGAATTTTGGATATTGGGAAGTTGGCCTTCAGGCACTTGTTCCGGCAGGATATTGGATGTTGGGAACCTGATTGTCAGGATTTCGACCCAAACCCATGTACTATATGTATGCAAAAAAGTCCGGTACCCTATAGACTCTCATGCTATTCTATTCAATGGGCAAGAAACTCTAATGCTAATGTCAGACGAATGCAGTCTGACCGCACTCTGCATGCGTGCATAACGGACGGACGTACTGACGGAAGATACTATAGACACCACACGGTCCGTTTTTTTTGACGGATGTAGAGAAAAAAGGGAAATATGGTAATCAAAATAAATTAAAATTAAATGACAGGTACAGTCAGCCAGACCAAAAAAACTTCTTAGCGTCAACGTGATGGACGTCGCAAATGCACTGTGTCTGATGTCGCATCATCATGCACACAGGCCGCTATGCGGACGTGGCGCACTCTGGGCGTCCGTCGTAGCGCTCTTACGTCGAGGCCTAAATGGCGTCCGTTGCCACTAGGGATGAGCTGTTCGGTTCGGAGTTCGGACCGAACTTAGCCTGTTCAGTCTGCTCGCGAACTCCGATCATTTCCGGGTGTTCGGAGCAAGTTTGACCACAATGGCCCACAATGCACTTTTACACTGGCCTGAAGCTCGTAATTGGCTACAGCCTTGCACCTGACCACAGGTCTGGCGCAAGACAGGTTCAACACTATGCCAATCACGGCTCAGAGTCCTGATTGGGCAAATTTTGCCCAATCATGGGCTCTCAGAGCTAAGTCCCGCAGCACACTATATAAGGTTTCCACGCACCGCTTCAGCATGCATTTGAGAGATTTCATAGGAGACTGTTGTTGTGTGTTCTTACTGCCGGTCTGCCACGCTACTGGGGGGGTCTCATTTCTACCAAATATCTGGGAATTGAGGTGATGTGTGTCTTGTCACTGCCAGCAAGTATTTTGGGGGTCACAAATTTCCACAAAACATTTGGGAATTGAGGTGATCTGTGTCTTGTCACTGGCTGCCAGCAAGTATTTTGGGGATCACAAATTTCTACAAAACATTTGGGAATTGAGGTGATCTTCTGTGTCTTGTCACTGCCAGCAAGTATTTTGGGGGTCACTAATTTCTACAAACCATTTGGGAATTGAGGTGATCTGTGTCTTGTCACTGCTAGCAAGTATTTTGGGGGTCACAAATTTCTACAAAATATTTGGGAATTGAGATGATCTTCTGTGTCTTGTCACTGCCAGCAAGTATTTTGGGGGTCACAAATTTCTACAAAACATTTTGGAATTGAGGTGATCTTCTGTGTCTTGTCACTGCCAGCAAGTATTTTGGGGGTCACTAATTTCTACAAACCATTTGGGAATTGAGGTGATCTGTGTCTTGTCACTGCTAGCAAGTATTTTGGGGGTCACAAATTTCTACAAAATATTTGGGAATTGTTATAATCCGTGTGTTCTCACTGGCTGCCACCCATCAGGGGGTCTCACTGATTTATAGGAGGTTTCTGAGATTTGTAATCTGTGGCTTCTCACTGCCACCCATCAAGGGGTCTCACTGATTTATAGGAGGTTTCTGAGACTTGTAATCTGTGGCTTCTCACTGCCACCCATCAGGGGGTCCCACATACTTCTAGCAGATTTATGCGAATTGTAATTTGTGTCTCCTCACTGCCAGCTATCAGGGGGTCACACTGATTTATAGGAGGTTTCTGAGATTTGTAATCTGTGGCTTCTCACTGCCACCCATCAGGGGGTCACACTGATTTACAGAACTCTGGTATAACTCAGTGAGACACCCTAATAGCTGGAAGCCAGTGACAAGACACAGATTACAATTCCCTCCTATAAATCTTTAATATTTATACCAGAGTTGAATCAGAGTTCTGTATATTTTTAATCTATATATCACGCACCATGTCTGAAAGAACAAAAAGGACAGGCAGACGCTCCCAGACACAGATAAGAGGGCAAGCAGCCCCTGTGTCTGGAGGCTGTGCCTCTGGTCGTGGCGGATGTGGTGCATCCTCTGCAGGGGCACGCTTGTCCTTTCTAGCTGGTGCTGGCCGTCTTAAGCAGCAGCAACATACAGAGGATTTGGTGGATTGGCTAACCAGGCCATCCTCATCCTCCGAGTCCTCTGCCAGCCAGGCTTGTAGTACTTTACAGTCCACCTCAGCTGTCAAAACATCTAATGCAGCCTCCATGTCCACAGCTACTCCTGCCGTAGCCTCACTATCACACACGGAGGAGTCAGCTGAATTGTTTGACTACAATGACAGTGACATGCTGCTTGAGGATGCGCAGCAAGTACAGTGCTCTGATTCAATCTCTGAGGTTGAGGAAGGGAGTATAATCAACCTAGAGGAAGGGGGTGCCAGTGATGACACACAAATAACTGGCACTCATGTTGCCCCAGCAGCTGCAGCATACTGTCAAGTTGGCTCCAGTGACGAGGAGATAGGGGGTGAAGATGACATTGATGATGAGGTCACTGACTCCACCTGGGTGCCAGATCGAACAGAGGAATCAAGTGGGGAGGAGGGGGAGGAGGAGGAGGCACAGCAAACACGAGGCACAACGTCCTCTATGACCAACCATAGCACTAGCCAGTCCAGATGTCAGAGCTGCTCCGGTGCAGAGTGCTGTTGTCTCAAAGCACACACGCAGGAACTCTGCTGTCTGCTGGGAGTTCTTTAAGAAATGTGCAGCAGACCCCACCGTTGCTATTTGTAATCTATGTCAGATGAGGCTTAAGCGTGGGAAAGACACCGGACACTTGGGTACCACGTGCTTGAGGCGACATATGACCTCCTGCCACACATCCCGTTGGCGCAAAACTTTGCGTAGGTCCTCCTCCTCATCTGTCTCTACCCCCACTGTATGTCCTGCCGTGTCATTGCCTACAACCTCCACTTACAGGGATGATACTACAGTAATGGATGTACCAGGTCCTTCCTCACAATGTGACAGCATCCCATCAGGTGAAGATTTACGCAGTCAGATTACGTTGCCGCAGCTGCTGCAGCGTAAGAAAAAATATAGTCCCAACCATCCCCAAGCACAGCGTCTAAATGCCAGCTTAGCAAAATTACTCGCATTGCAGCTGCTGCCTTTCCAGCTGGTGGACTCTGCTCCCTTCCATGAATTTGCTGAATATGCTGTACCACAGTGGCAGGTTCCAAAACGCCATTACTTTTCATGCAAGGCCATTCCAGCACTATACCAGCACGTGGAAGACAATGTTATCCAGACATTGGGAAAGGCAGTCAGCAACAAGGTGCATGTGACTTTAGACACGTGGTCCAGCAAGCATGGACAGGGTCGTTACATTTCCTTCACGGCACACTGGGTAACTCTGATTGCAGCTGGGAGGGATCCAAGACGGGGCTCTATGCTGGAGCTTGTTCATCCACCACGCCTCCAGAAAGCTGCTTGTATGAGGTCTGTCTGCTCCACCACCACCTCTTCCTCCTCCTCCTTCTCTGTCTCTGGCGAAGTGGCAGTTAAACCGACGCGTGGCAGGGGCTATGCATTGGCTCAAGCAAAAAGATGCCATACTGTGCTTGAGCTGGTTTGTTTAGGGGACAGGAGCCACACCGGGCCAGAAATTCTGTCAGCTCTGCAGGGCCAGGTGCAGAGATGGTTAACACCACGCCAGTTTCAGCTGGGAATAATCATCTGTGATAATGGCAGCAACCTTCTCTCCGCCCTACACAAGGGTAAATTGATGCATGTACCACGCCTAGCACACGTCCTAAATCTAGTGGTACAGCGTTTCCTAACCAAGTACCCAGGGCTGCCAGAGCTTCTCAGCCAGGCCAGAAAAGTCTGCAGCCACTTCAGACGGTCATTCCCAGCAAGCGCTCGCCTGGCAGAAATTCAAAGAGAATTCCACCTTCCCACAAACCGTCTGATCTGTGACATGCCCACCAGGTGGAAAGGTGGAACTCGACATTAGCAATGCTGCAGCATCTGCACAAGCAGCAGAGGGCGATCAACGAGTACCTGTGTGAGTATGGCACAAGGACAGGTTCAGGTCAACTTGGTTCACCCCCCCCCCCGCAGTGGCTGATGATCAAGGATGCATGCACTGTACTGTCACCATTTGAGGAGGCAACGAGGATGGTGAGCAGGGACAGTGCATGCATCAGTGACACAATTCCTTTAGTGTTCCTGCTGGAGCACACTCTGCGGGGAATTATAGATGTGGCTCTAGAGGCAGAGCAGCGGGAGGAAGAGGAGGCCTTCCCTAGCTCTGAAGGCCCCAGTCTTTCCGCAGACAGCATTCCAGCAGGTCCTACTCAGATCAGACAGGAGGAGGATGAGGAGGAGGAGGAATATTTATGTAGTGTGGGCATTGAAGGTGGGGATTCCTCAAGGGAGGGTTTTGTGTGCCCAGAAACAGAAGGGCTAGTGCGTGGCTGGGTGGAGGAAGTGCACGATACAGTCATCCTCATTGACCAGGAAGACTCGGAAGCTAATGCCACCTCCAACCTACGCTGCATGGGCTCCCTAATGATGCAAAGCCTGCTAAAGGACCCCAGGATTCGTGCTATCAAGGAGAGGGATCATTACTGGTTGGCAACCCTTCTTGATCCACGATACAAGGGTAAGGTTGCAGAGCTCATCCTGCCCTCACAGAGGGAGCACAGGATGAAACAACTTGAGGACGCTCTAAAGCGACACTTGTGTAACACCTTTCCAGGCACTGGTAGGTTACCAAGTGATGACACAGGTGCTTCTGAGGCTGCGGATGATCAGAGGAATAGGGGTGAAGGCCAGGGCCGCTTGACTGATGCATTTTTAAAAATTTTTAGTGCACGACGCCCAGGGACGTCAAATGTAGGCACCCATTGCCAGCGTCTTCATCGTATGGTGCAGGACTACCTAGGGGCAAGGGCAGACCTGGATACATTTCCAGCAGATGATCCACTGGCTTACTGGGTGTAGAGATTGGATCACTGGCCAGAACTTAGCCAATATGCTATGCAGCTACTAGGTTGCCCTTCATCTAGCGTGCTTTCTGAAAGGACGTTCAGTGCCGCTGGAGGTTTTGTCACAGACAAAAGAGTGCGTCTGTCCACCGATTCTGTAGACCGGCTGACATTTATAAAAATGAATCAGTCCTGGATCAGCAGTTATCAATCCCCTGATGCTGACATAACGGAATAGATCGGGGATGTCTTCTGCATTCACAAAACCTCCAGCACTGAACTCTTCCACAATACCACAAAAGGGCTATGGTGTGAATGCACTGGCTGCCTTGAAAGGCACAATATTTGGCTGCACTGATGCCTGTGCCACATCTATATCATTTTAATTTTTTGAACCGCAGGGTCCAACCCTGCACTCTTCCACAATACTACAGAGGGGTTACTGTATGAATGCACTTGCTGGCCTGGCACCAAAAGCACAATATCTGGGTGCACTGATGCCTTTACAAATGCATATCTTTTTAATATAGGACCACATGGTTAGGAATGAGCCGAACACCCCCCGAGTTCGGTTCGGGCCCGAACCCGAACTTCCCAAATGTTCGGTTCCGAACCTGAACTCGAACTCAATGCAAGTCAATGGGGCTGAAAATTCGGTTTTTAGAGTGCCCTCCAAGATGGCATATATGCTATATATTTGCCATAAAAGGTATATGGGGGTCCAGGTAGTGCCCTGGGGGACAGGAAACAAGGTCAAAAAGTAAAAAAAAAAAACGTTTTTAAAGGGACAGTGAGTTTTCCATGAAATAAGGGTTAACAATAAAAACAAAAAATTCCTTCAAATATCGTGCCTAGGAGGTCCCCATAACCTGCCCGTGAAGTGGTGGATTTCTAGGATGTATAGAAACATTTAAAAACAAAAAAAATACGTTTCAAATGACGGTAAATGCTTTTCCTTTAATCTATCCATAAACAACTGCTTGGGGCGGCAGTCTGTATGAAAAGAGGAGACATTTTCGTACACGCAGAAAAAGTTTAGTGATTTTTTTGGCTAAATTATTGTGAAATTTATGCAGGCTTTGGATGAAAGTAACAATAGGTGCTTCAAAATTGGTCCTTTAGCGTCTTCAACAGTGCCGTCACACCGTAACCCCTCTGAGGATATGAATCTGATACAGGCGTCAGTGGCAGTGCACCCAAATATTGTGCTTTTGGTGCCAGGCCTGCAAGTACTATCATACAGTAACCCCTCCGTGGTATTGTGGAAGAATGCAGGGGTGAACCTTGCAGTCCTATATTGAAAACTTTTTTATCTGGTAATGGGCGTCAGTGCACCCAGATAAAGTGCCTTTGGTGCCAGGCTAGCAAGTATCATCATACAGTAACCCCTCTGTGGTATTGTGGAAGAGTGCAGGGTTGGACCCTGCTGTTCAAAAAATTAAAATGATATAAATCTGGCACAGGCATCAGTGCAGCCAAATATTGTGCCTTTCATGGCAGCAAGTGCATTCACACCGTAACCCTTTTGTGGTATTGTGGAAGAGTTCAGTGCTGGAGGTTTTGTGCATGCAGAAGACATCCCCGATCTATTCCGTTACGTCAGCATCAGGGGATTGATAACTGCTGATCCAGGACTGATTCATTTTTATAAATGTCAGCCGGTCTACAGAGTCGGTGGACAGACGCACTCTTTTGTCTGTGACAAAACCTCCAGCGGCACTGAACGTCCTTTCAGAAACACGCTAGATGAAGGGCAACCTAGTAGCTGCATAGCATATTGGCTAAGTTCTGGCCAGTGATCCAATATCAACACCCAGTAAGCCAGTGGATCATCTGCTGGAAAGGTATCCAGGTCTGCCCTTGCCCCTAGGTAGTCCTGCACCATACGGTGAAGACGCTGGCAATGGGTGCCTACATTTGATGTCCCTGGGCGTCGAGGACTAAAAAAAATAAAAAATGCGTCAGTCAAGCGGCCCTGGCCTTCACCACTATTCCTCTGATCACCCGCAGCCTCAGAAGCACGTGTGTCAGCACTTGGTAATCTACCAGTGCCTGGAAAGGTGTTACACAAGTGTCGCTTTAGAGCGTCCTCAAGTTGTTTCATCCTGCGCTCCCTCTGTGCGGGCAGGATGAGCTCTGCAACTTTCCCCTTGTATCGTGGATCAAGAAGGGTTGCCAACCAGTAATGATCCCTCTCCTTGATAGCACGAATCCTGGGGTCCTTTAGCAGGCTTTGCATCATTTGGGAGCCCATGCAGCGTAGGTTGGAGGTGGCATTAGCTTCCGAGTCTTCCTGGTCAATGAGGATGACCGTATCGTGCACTTCCTCCTCCCAGCCACGCACTAGCCCTTGTGTTTCTGGGCACACGAAACCCTCCCTTGAGGAATCCCCACCTTCAATGCCCCCACTACTTAAATATTCTGCCGCCTTCTCCTCCTCATCCTCCTCCTGTCTGATCTGAGTTGGACCCGCTGGAATGCTGTCTGCGGAAAGACTGGGGCTGCTCTGCCTCTAGAGCCACATCTATAATTCCCCGCAGAGTGTGCTCCAGCAGGAACACTAAAGGAATTGTGTCACTGATGCATGCACTGTCCCTGCTCACCATCCTCGTTGCCTCCTCAAATGGTGACAGTACAGTGCATGCATCCTTGATCATCAGCCACTGTGGGGGGGAAACCAAGTTGACCTGAACCTGTCCTTGTGCCATACTCACACAGGTACTCGTTGATGGCCCTCTGCTGCTTGTGCAGACGCTGCAGCATTGCTAATGTCGAGTTCCACCTGGTGGGCATGTCACAGATCAGACGGTTTGTGGGAAGATGGAATTCTCTTTGAATTTCTGCCAGCCGAACGCTTGCTGGGAATGACAGTCTGAAGTGGCTGCAGACTTTTCTGGCCTGGATGAGAAGCTCTGGCAGCCCTGGGTACTTGGTTAGGAAACGCTGTACCACTAGATTTAGGACGTGTGCTAGGCATGGTACATGCGTCAATTTACCCTTGCGTAGGTCGGAGAGAAGGTTGCTGCCATTATCGCAGATGATCATTCCCAGCTCAAGCTGGCGTGCTGTTAACCATCTCTGCACCTGCCCCTGCAGAGCTGACAGAATTTCTGGCCCGGTATGGCTCCTGTCCCCTAAACAAACCAGGTCAAGCACAGTATGGCATCTTTTTGCTTGAGCCATTGCGTAGACCCTGTCAGGCGTCGGTTTTACTGCCACTTCGCCAGAGACAGAGGAGGAGGAGGAAGAGGTGGTGGTGGTGGAGCAGACAGACCTCATACAAGCAGCTTTCTGGAGGCGTGGTGGATGAACAAGCTCCAGCACAGAGCCCCGTCTTGGATCCTGTCCAGCTGCGATCAGAGTTACCAGTGTGCCGTGAAGGAAATGTAATGACCCTGTCCATGCTTGCTGGACCACGTGTCTAAAGTCACATGCACCTTGTTGCTGACTGCCTTTCCCAATGACTGGATAACATTGTCTTCCACGTGCTGGTATAGTGCTGGAATGGCCTTGCGTGAAAAGTAATGGCGTTTTGGAACCTGCCACTGTGGTACAGCACATTCAGCAAATTCACGGAAGGGAGCAGAGTCCACCAGCTGGAAAGGCAGCAGCTGCAATGCGAGTAATTTTGCTAAACTGGCATTTAGACGCTGTGCTTGGGGATGGTTGGGACTATATTTTTTCTTTCACTGCAGCAGCTGCGGCAACGTAATCTGACTGCTTAAATCTTCAGCTGCTGGGATGATGTCACATGTGAGGAAGGAGCTGGTACATCCATTACTGTAGTATCATCCCTGTCGGTGGAGGTTGTAGGCAATGACATGGCAGGACATACAGTGGGGGTAGAGACGGAGGAGGAGGAGGACCTACGCAAAGTTTTGCGCCAACGGGATGTGTGGCAGTTGTTCATATGTCGCCTCAAGCACGTGGTACCCAAGTGTCCGGTATCTTTCCCACGCTTAAGCCTCATCTGACATAGATTACAAATAGCAACGCTGCGCTCTACTGCACATTTCTTAAAGAACTCCCAGACAATAGAGTTCCTGCATGTGTTCTTTGAGACAACAGCGCTCTGCACCGGAGCAGCTCTGACATGTGATGCCTTGGACTGGCTAGTGCTACGGTTGGTCACAGAGGATGTTGTGCCTCGTGTTTGCTGTGCCTCCTCCTCCCCCTCTTCCTCACTTAATTCCTCCGTTCGATCAGGCACCCAGGTGGAGTCAGTGACCTCATCATCATTGTCATCATCACCCCCTATCTCCTCGTCACTGGAGCCAACTTGGCAGTATGCTGCAGCTGCTGGGGCAACATGAGTGCCATTTATTTGTGTTTCATCACTGGCACCCCCTTCCTCTAGGTTGATTTATACTCCCTTCCTCAACCTCAGAGATTGAATCAGAGCACTGTACTTGCTGCGCATCCTCAAGCAGCATGTCACTCTCATTGTAGTCAAACAATTCAGCTGACTCCTCCGTGTGTGATAGCGAGGCTACGGCAGGAGTAGCTGTGGACATGGAGGCTGCATTAGATGCTTTGGCAGCTGAGGTGGACTGTAAAGCACTAGAAGCCTGGCTAGCAGAGGACTCGGAGGATGAGGATGGCCTGGTTAGCCAATCCACCAAGTCCTCTGTATGTTGCTGCTGCTTAAGACGGCCAGCACCAGTTAGAAAGGACAAGCGTGCCCCTGCAGAGGATGCACCACGTCCACCACGACCAGAGACACAGCCTCCCGACACAGGGGCTGCTTGCCCTCTTATCTGTGTCTGAGAGCGTCTGCCTGTCCTTTTTGTTCTTTCAGACATGGTGAGTGATATATAGATTAATATAAAAATAATGCGTGGTACTGGTTGTGTGACAAGACACAGATCACCTCAATTCACAAATGTTTTAAAGAAATTAGGGAGCCCCAAAAAGATTTGCTGGCACAGTGACAAGACACAGAAGATCACCTCAATTCACAAATGTTTTAAAGAAAGTTGTAAACCCCAAAAAAACTTGCTGGCACAGTGACAAGACACACATCACCTAAATTCCCTGATATTTGGTAGAAATGAGACCCAAAAAGACTTGCTGGCACAGTGACTAGACCCAGAAGATCACCACAATTCACAAATGTTCTAAAGAAAGTTGTAAACCCCAAAAAAAACTTTCTGGCACAGTGACAAGACACACATCACCTAAATTCCCTGATATTTGGTAGAAATGAGACCCAAAAAGACTTGCTGGCACAGTGACTAGACCCAGAAGATCACCACAATTCACAAATGTTCTAAAGAAAGTTGTAAACCCCAAAAAAACTTGCTGGCACAGTGACAAGACACACATCACCTAAATTCCCTGATATTTGGTAGAAATGAGGCCCAAAAAGACTTGCTGGCACAGTGACAAGACCCAGAAGATCACCTCAATTCACAAATGTTTTAAAGAAAGTTGTAAACCCCAAAAAAACTTGCTGGCACAGTGACAAGACACACATCACCTAAATTCCCTGATATTTGGTTGAAATGAGACCCCCCCAAACCCCCCCAGTAGTGTGGCAGACCGGCAGTAACAACACACAACTATCTCGTTTGAAATCTCCTCTGAAATGCGTGCAGAATCGGCGCGTGGAAACTTTATTTAGTGTGCTGCGGGACTTAGCTCTGTGAGCCCATGATTGGGTAAAAATTTCCCAATCAGGACTCTGAGCCGTGATTGGCATAGTGTTGAACCTGTCTTGCACCAGACCTGTGGTCAGTTGCAAGGCTGTAGCCAATTACGAGCTTCAGGCCAGTGGGAAAATGCATTGTTGGCCATTGTGGTCGAACATGCGGCGAACACCCGGAAATGTTCGGTGTTCGCGATCTAATCGAACAGGCTAAGTTCGGGCCGAACTCCGAACCGTCCGAACCGAACAGCTCATCCCTACACATGGTCCAACCCTGCACTCTTTCACAATACTACAGAGGGGTTACTGTATGATAGTACCTGCTGGCCTGGCAGTTTGGCACCAAAAGCACAATATCTGGGTGCACTGACGCCTTGACCAGATTCATATCTTTTTAATATAGGACCACATGGTCCACCCCTGCATTCTTCCACAATACTACAGAGGGGATACTGTATGATAGTACTCGCAGGCCTGGCACCAAAAGCACAATATTTGGGTGCACTGCCACTGACGCCTGTATCAGATTCATATCCTCAGAGGGGTTACGGTGTGACGGCACTGTTGCCGACGCTAAAGGCCCAATTTTAAAGCACCTATTGTTACTTTTATCCAAAGCCTGCATAAGTTTCACAATAATTTAGCCAAAAAATCACTAAACTTTTTCTGCGTGTCCGAAAATGTCTCCTCTTCTGCGTGTCCGAAAATGTCTCCTCTTCATACAGACTGCCGCCCCAAGCAGTTGTTTATGGATAGATTAAAGGAAAAGCATTTACCGTCTTTTGAAACGTAATTTTTTTGTTTTTAAGTGTTTCTATACATCCTAGAAATCCGCCACTTCATGGGCAGGTTATGGGGACCTCCTAGGCACTATATTTCAGGAATTTTTTCGTTTTTAACCCTGATTTTATGGAAAACTCACTGTCCCTTTTAAAAACGTTTTTTTTTTAACTTTTTGTCCTTGTTTCCTGTCCCCCAGGGCACTACCCGGACCCCCATACACCTTTTATGGCAAATATCTAGCATATATGCCCTCTTGGAGGGCACTCTAAAAATCAAATTTTCAGCCCCATTGACTTGTATTGAGTTCGAGTTCGGATTCGAACATTTGGAAAGTTCGGGTTCGAATACGAACCGAACTCGGGCGTTTTCGGCTCATCCCTAGTTGCCACCTGCGTGGTGCGTGCGCACTTCGGTGCACACGTACTTCGTGTGTTGGTCTCTATTGATCACAAATCAATGCTGGACGTTAAACTGTGCGGCGACATGGACGTGATGACTGCGTTCGTCTGACGCTAGCATAAAATACCATCCTAGATAGAGAATGAAATGGTGTGATTCACCATATTAAATATTAGCTGGGTCAATCTTAGTGAATTTTGTATCTAGGTGTGCAAACCAGAACCATCCTTACTATCTTCTTGGAAGTCCAAGTACTATAATTATTGCAAAATCAACCCAGTTAAACAAATATGTTCAAACAAACATTCTAAGCTTATTTTTTCTATATATACACCTGTGATGTCAGTGTGAACTCACCATAGGATAGGTTACGAATGCTGTTGCCTGTCCTCCTCAGTGCTGTCAAAAAAACATTCTTTGTTCTCTGTTTCTGAATAGATTTTATGTCAGGATGCTTACTTGTGTATTTCAAAACTATCCACTACTTTGTCTCTTTTCAAGTTTAAGTATTTGTACACCATGTTTAACAATGTTGCGGCACCAAACTTTAATTAAATTAAATTACCTTGAATTTTAACTTTGTTGGCAGTTCCAGCTTGATCGTTAGTTGACACCCATTTGTTAGGATGTAGTTAGAAATAGTGATGTTAATCTCTCTGTTTAATTAGCTTCTTTGGCAAGGTACCGAACTGCCTTGGAGGGGCAGTATTACAAAGCTGGTGCTAACTTAACCAGAGCTGTTGTAAATTTACCAGAGCCATTATAGTCTATGGGGCTATTAAGTTTACAATGGCTCTGGTTAAATTAAGCTTTATCACTCTCTGCCACCCATCATGCTGCCACCACGCTTCTGAAGACGCCGCTAGGCAAAACGCGTAGAGCTATTGGCATGACAATTTAATTTACATTTTTAAACTCTTTAACTCTCATCTCACAACTATGGAATAATTACACATGTGAGAATTGATGACAGCTATCACTGCAGGATAGCAGCCTTTTTTCTCGCTCTCTTCATACCAGTATTTACTGGTGTTTGTGTGTCACAGGGACCTGTGTATTCATCTGTCTACCTATATTAGTGCTGTTACAGGAGCACCTAAGGATCCTAAAGTTTAGTAATTCTGAAGAGGTGCATTCACTCTGCACTCTCCTCCTTCCTCTACATACAGGTTTCCCCTCTCTATCCATTCTAAGGGAAAAGTGTTTATTCCTGTCCATTCAAGTACGTTTATATCAGGGACTAGCTGTTTGGGACCACTTCAAGGATCCCAGAGTAGAGATGAGCCGAACACCCCCGAGTTCGGTTCGCATTCGAACTCTAACTTTTCAAAAGTTCGAACTCGAACACGAACTCAATACAAGTCAATGGGACTCAAAGTTCGATTTTTAGAGTGCCCTCCAAGAGGGCATATATTCTAGATATTTGCCATAAAAGGTGTATAGGGGTCTGGGTAGTGCCCTGGAGGACAGGAAACAAGGACAAAAAGTTAAAAAAAAAATGTTTCTAAAGGGACAGTGAGTTTTCCATGAAATAAGGGTTAAAAATAAAAACAAAAAATTCCTTCAAATATCGTGCCTAGGAGGTCCCCATAACCTGCCCGTGAAGTGGCAGATCTCTAGGATGTATAGAATCATTTAAAAACAAAAAAATGACATTTCAAATGACGGTAAATGCTTTTCCTTTAATCTATTCATAAACAACTGCTTGGGGCGGCAGCCTGTATGAAAAGACATTTTAGGACGCGCAGAAAAGTTTAGTGATTTTTTTGGCTAAATTATGGTGAAACTTATGCAGGCTTTGGATGAAAGTAACAATAGGTGCTTTAAAATTGGGCCTTTAGTGTCGGCAACAGTGCCGTCACACCGTAACCTGATGCCTTGGACTGGCTAGTGCTACGGTTGGTCATAGAGGACATTGTGCCTCGTGTTTGTTGTGCCTCTTCCTCAAATGACTCCTCTGTTCAATCAGGCACCCAGGTGGAGTCAGTGACCTCATCATCATTGTCATCACCCCCTATCTCCTTGTCACTGGAGCCAACTTGGCAGTATGCTGGGGCAACATGAGTGCCAGTTATTTGTGTGTCATCACTGGCACCCCCTTCCTCTAGGTTGATTATATTCCCTTCCTCAACCTTAGAATTTGAATCCGAGCACTGTAGTTGCTGTACATCCTCAAGCAGCATGTCACTGTCATTGTAGTCAAACAATTCAGCTGACTCCTCCGTGTGTGATAGTGAGGCTACGGCAGGAGTAGCTGTGGACATGGAGGCTGCATTAGATACTTTTGCAGCGGAGGTGGACTGTAAAGCACTACAAGCCTGGCTGGCAGAGGACTCGGAGGGTGAGGATGGCCTGGTTAGCCAATCCACCAAATCCTCTGTATGTTGCTGCTGCTTAAGACGGCCAGCACCAGTTAGAAAGGACAAGTGTGCCCCTGCAGAGGATGCACCACGACCAGAGGCACAGCCTCCAGACACAGGGGCTGCTTGCCCTCTTATCTGTGTCTGGGAGCGTCTGGCCTGTCCTTTTTGTTCTTTCAGACATGGTGAGTGTTATATACTGTAGATTAAATATATACAGAACTCTGATTCAACTCTAATATATAGATTAAAGATTTCCAGAACTCTGGTATAGCTCAGTGAGACACCCTGATAGCTGGCAGCCAGTGACAAGACACAGATTACAATTACCAGAAATCTGCTAGAAGTATGTGGGACCCCCTGATAGCTGGCAGTGAGAAGACACAGATTACAAATCCCAGAAACCTCCTATAAATCAGTGAGACCCCCTGATGGGTGGCAGTGACAAGACACAGATTACCTCAATTCCCAAATATTTTGTAGAAATTACTGACCCCCAAAATACTGGGTGGCAGTGACAAGACACAGATTACCTCAATTCCCAGATATTTTAGAGAAATTACTGACCCCCCAAAATACTTGGTGGCAGCCAGTGAGAACACACAGATTACCTCAATTCCCAAATATTTTGTAGAAATTGCTGACCCCTAAAATACTGGGTGTCAGTGAGAACACACAGATTAGAAGAATTCCCAGATATTTTGTAGAAATGAGACCCCCCCCCCAGTAGCTGGTGGCAGGCTGGCAGTGAGAACACACACTAACACAAGAACAATCTCCTCTCAAACACGTGCTGAAGCGCTGTGTGAAACCTTATATAGTGTGCTGCGGGACTTAGCTCTGTTAGCCCATGATTGGGCAAAATTTGCCCAATCAGGACTCTGAGCCGTGATTGGCATAGTGTTGTACCTGTCTTGCACCTGACCTGTGGTTAGGTGCAAGGCTGTAGCCAATTACAGGCTTCAGGCCAATGGAAAAGTGCATTGTGGTCCATTGTGGGCGAACATGCGGAAATGTTCGTAGTTCGCGAACATGCGATGTTCGAATCGAACTCCGAACCAATCGAACGGAACAGCTCATCCCTATACCAGAGTACAGTACTTAGACTGGAATACGGTCAGAAGAGTATTTATTTCTATTTCTATGTTTTATTTATCCATGGTTGGTAAATTACATGTTTTTATTTTTTTGAATTGTAAAAGTTATGTTTTAATCCAGCAGACCCTGTGTCTATAGCAACACACTATTTTCTTCCCTTGCATATAATCTCTCTGTTTAACTAGCTTCTTTGGCAAGGTACCTAACTGCCTTGGAGGGGCAGTATTACAAAGCTGGTGCTAACTTAACCGGAGCTGTTGTAAACTTACCAGAGCCATTATAGTCTATGGGGCTGTTAAATTGACAATGGCTCTGGTTAAGTTAGCACCAACTTTGTAATACTGCCTGAGATGTTTTGTGAATCTAGCCAAATGTCTTTTCTCTGTGATTATTTTGGGACAGAAATAATCCTGTTTCCCCTGACAGTGGACAATCCAGTGTGACATTTTACAACATTCATATTTTGTTAGCAACCTGATTTGTAAACCCAGCTTCCTCCTGTTACCTGATACTGTTGATTATGGGTTTCATGTGGGTGACACTGAAAATTCCTTAATGGCTGGACTAGGAGACAGGAAAAACACCTTAACGTTGTAACAACCCAGAAACAAATAGAGCCAAGGACTACAAAAATCAGAAGGACAATAAATAAAGCCAAGGTGGAGGAGCAGAGACATATATGGATAATTGAGAACCAAGCCAGGTTAGTGTGACGATTATATATTTCTATACTTTTCATAAGTATTTGGTCGTGTTTTGCATGATGTTATGGTTGATATTTTCTTTCATATAAATTGCGATAAAAAGCTTCTGCCTATGCAGGCCTGATTTTCTGAGTTGATGGGTTGCAGGAATTAATTAAAAAAATGTGAATGGCCTTTTGGCTCTTTGCTGGCCACTAAGTCCCCTTTTGAAGGAATATCAAAGGCTATTGTTTATAATTATTACCAGGTATAGACCTTCCTGTCACAGTTAACAAGTGGGCCAAGTTAACACCTTTTTTGCAGGATGGAGAAATTGACCATTTGGTCGGCTCAGCAGTGGGCTAACCACCCAAGTACTCCAAAGAGTGTTCCCCCCAGACTCCGTGGCAGCACTTTGTAATTGATCATGTAGATCTAAGAAGTGAATAAGCCCTTTGATAGGTAGAGACGATCTTTTGATAATAGTTATGATACCTTTGAATTAAATTAAATAAGAAGAGGACTGAGCATGCCCACAAATTACCACAAGTGGGCGGACCACCCAACTTCTGCCATGAGGTCTGTCTAAAGCATGAGTGTATATTCTGGGACAAGAGCCATGCTCCTTTGCTTATTCTTTGGGGGGATCAATCGAAAATTTGAGGAATATTTCCATCCCCTACTAAAACCCCCCCTAGCGGCTGATCGTCTAGCTTGTATTGTAAGTAACTAGAATCTGCTGTTTATCTCCTATTTATTTCTCTGCTTGTGTGTGTAACTATTATTTGTAATATCTTGTTCCGTATGCCTATGACATTTTTCGTCATAATAAATATAAAAATTATTAAAATTTGCCTCCATCTGATATAATAACTCACTACCCGGAGAGACGGGATTATCCCAGTGGTTATTTTAGCTCGGATCGATTTATCAAACGTGAGTGGGGTGAAGTCAGTCGTTTGAAATGCCTTCTGTTTTGGGGTGCATAGTCAAACAGAGTCTCAGGCCAGCTCTGGTCCAGACATTAGGTATCTTGGGTAAAAAGTCAGTGGTCTGTGGTGGCAGGGTTGATAAATTACACGGCAAATTGGTGCGGGATTGTGTGCAACGTAGTCATTATTCTGGGACTAGTGCAGACCGATAGTGATCTGTAATTCTGCGTCCATTTCACTGAGTCACACGCCCTTCTGGAGTGAATCGTTACATGACAACTAGGCAAGTGAGTGCAGGGGATTGTGTGCAATGTACTCATTATTCTGGATCTAGTGCAGACGGATAGTGAATTTTAATGCTGTATTTACTTTGTCATGTGTATGTGACAGGAGCACAGAAATCAGAATATCCAGTTAACAAACCAAGCAAAATAACAAGAGAGCAAACAATTGCAAGACAGGTTGGACCATGAACTGGCAAAGAACAGGAGGCAGGTCAGTGGCTGTAAAGCAGTGTTTCCCAAACAAGGCCTCAGGAAAGGCTAATAGGCCAGATTTGAAAGATATCAGAAGCACAGCATAGATATCAGAAGCACAGCACAGCACAGCCTCTGCGAACACTTCAAGGACTCAAGGTAATCCTTACACTCTGGTCTGTTTGTGGGTTGTGAGGACAGGTTTGGGAAGCAATGTTATAAAGAAAGCACTAGTAACTTCATCATGAAGCATCACGTCTAACCATGCATTAACCTGTGGCACCGGACATGCCCATGTCAATGTAGGATGCCCATCTGCACAAATGTGTCATGCAGGAAAATTGCCAAAACAAGAGGGCGCTCTCATCAAAGCAATCTTGAAGGGAAGAAAAATGTTGTAAGCCATGCAACAAAATGTGGAGGTGCCAAAAGGAGTAGCTGGTAGCAAAAGATATGTGAACCTAACAATGGGATCAATGTGGAGTGTCAAACCTCTGGCGATAGTCTAAAATGTAAAGTATATTAGATAATAAATTCTTCAGTTGACAACTGAATCAAAAAGGTCACTTATTGGAATTATTACACGATGATGGGGGTGATTTGAGACAAACTGACTTAAATAGAAACCATATTTTTTCACCACTATTATAAAATGGAAGTTCATTAAGCTTGCTCATAAAATGGGAAAAATTTTAAGTATTACTTTTTTGCCACAGTGTCCAGTTGCATAGCAGTTATATACTTTAGGCTTTGATAATTATAATTCAGTGAATGTAGGGTGCACCATATGACACTTCATCCAGGAAATGAATATGCCTGCTGCTAAGCGGGTTAACTTTTGTCAGAAGGTATGTCTTATTCCTGCATATGGAAATTACAGTAACACCTTGTATCTGTACTGTACAGGGATTTTCAGTAATTGGTCCTGTCTCTCTTATCTTTGTCCAGTACTGAGTGGCCCCTGAGCTCTCCCTGTATTCTGCCCACTCCCTGGCTCTTGTAATGCAGTAGAAATGTTTTTTTTAACTGTTGAGGTTTGGGGCTGCTATTTGCAGCTTATATACAGTAATAGAGGGTGACTGGAGAAAGATAAATTAACGAGTTTAATTTTTCCAAATGGGGCACGCTAATCTTGCTTTAAATAGGTACGCAAATGGCATTTTGATCTGCTGGTGATTGCGTTTCAATGTCCTACAATGCAAAATTTAGTTAACTCGATTTTGGTAGTGAAAGGGGTTTCCAATGAATACAGGCACGCAGAAATTGGGAGTCTTGCTTTGCTACTCTGTTTACAACACAGTATTCTCACACCTTAAAATAAGTCTAACTGGGCTTCTTATGTTTTTGTGATTTGCTAATCAGCATAAAGCCAATAAGTGCACTAGTCAGCTGTATAATGAGACAGAATATCTCTCTACTGAAGGTTACAGTTCAGTAGCTCTCTGAGTTGTATCAGAAGAACCTATGGGATATTTTGTGATGTCCTTGCTAAACTCCTTTTCATTTATACGTACTGCTTGTGTATGATATGTATACAATGTTCTGTTCCCTTTTACATTTCTTCCCAGTGCCACCTCCTTCTCCCTTATCAATGGGTTGTTTGTACCATAAACCTTACTTCACTGCTTCCTTATTCCCCATTGGTTCATGATGTATACATGACCTCGCCGCACTTCTGTGTGTGAAAACCTCTAATATAACAAGTTTTAAGTTGGAAAACATATATCACTTTTTGACATCTTTCTAGTTGCTCACTTCAGTCTTTGTGTTTGTCATCCAATTCCTTGGTTCAATAGCTTTTTTTATTTCAAACTGGTAACCCATTTCTAGGAGTAAAGTATATTTACTCTACATGGCTATGTCACAGAGCTATGCATTAGTGAAACTCCCCATGATGTATATTTAGTTTTCAGTAAAATATTTATTTGTTCGCTTGTGTAAATAAAATCATTTTAAAATTGTAAATGACTTCAATCCAATTATATAAATAACTGCCAATGGATCATGAAGTCATCTAAAAACACTCAACCACACCTTTTCACCTTCTACCCCTGAACAAAAATCTCTCTATTTTAACCATCCAATATACTGGAAGTTTAAAAATAACAACATTCTTGTTCACGCATTGACCCACCCATATGAAACATTTTTACCTAGATTTTATGTATTTAGTGGCACTAACGGCTAAAAATTGAATATTTGCTTTGAATTATAATGACTCTTTAGTCACTGACACATTAATACCATTAACTGGTCATAGTGGGCTGAGAGTCACCACTTGACTGTTACTGGAACTGAGACTGCCCTTTAAAGAAAAAGTCCTCTTCCTTCTAGGACCAATGACACCATCTCTGGTCTACAGTGAATGTATAAAGTTTTTTTTAGTCTTGGATCTATGAAGTGAGAGTTAGGTATAGGTTCACACATAGCATTCTTAGAAGGTTTGCTCTGCTACCTCCCATTGACACATGTGTATTTAATGATCTGTACAATGCATTCCCCTTCTGTTGTCCAGTAGAATGTTGAAGGCATTACACTGTATAGGCTTTCAGATGTATGGTATGACAGAATGTATATAAAAAAGGTAGGATTTATAAATAAATGTGTTTGGATTAGCAATGTGAGAATGTGTTCATGTAGTGAAGAATATTTTAGTACTCTACTTATTACAGTTTGTGCGTGTGTGTAAATCTATGAATGAGTGAATGTTTATATTAAACTGTATGCATGAGTGGCATGGTGTATGCGCACTGTAATGTGTGTATGGTTTTACATTTTGCCATATGTTCATGGATGTGGCACACATGCAGGGAGCAATCCTAGATTTCACTTTTTGTGGCTTGTGACTGTGAGGCTCTCTTAGTAAATCGTGCCAGCATTGCCGCCAGCTAGGGGTAACAACCCATGGACTTTCCCATTGGCCCAGTGGCTCGGTATCCTATGTGAAAGTTGCCACCTTGGGGACGCGAGAGGAAATGACACTACGAAATAGTCGGAGAGCAGATATGAAAAAGTTTACTAGTTTCCTTACAGTCAGACGAGGAAGTCCTATTTCACGGGAAAAAAAGGCGTACTTAAAGTGCGATGCAAAACTGTTGCTGGACTCTGGGTCCATATTTTGAGGCAAGTATCCCCCTGTCTTAGGGCCTGGGGCCTCTGTCTAGGGGTTTGGGGCAGTGGCGTCACTAGGGTTGGTGTCAGCCGGTGCGGTAACTCGTGGTGTCACCCCCCTGCATTTTACTACTTTTTTTTTAAACTACCGTTACTGATAAATCAGAAGTTCCATAAAACAATAAATGTAACAACAACAGTAGTGATATTAACAACTAGTAAAATTAAAATTGCTCCTTAACCCCTTTACTACTGTGCCATTTCACCCCCATGTGCTGAACTCATTTTGACCATTTTGTGCTCATCATGTTTAAACGTGTTTTGAAGTCAGACAAATTATACATCCTTTTTTTCAGCAGACATGTCAGATTAAAAATATATCAATATTATGTGTATATGC
This sequence comes from Leptobrachium leishanense, assembly GCA_009667805.1. Taxonomy (NCBI): domain Eukaryota; kingdom Metazoa; phylum Chordata; class Amphibia; order Anura; family Megophryidae; genus Leptobrachium; species Leptobrachium leishanense. The sequence goes on from CM019064.1 coordinate 206,109,205, forward strand.
CATGTTGTGTCAGAATTCTATAACGAAACTTGTAAAAAAAATGTAAATTTGCATTCAGATTTCAGTAATTTACAGCGTGTAATTTTTTCCCCCCATTTTATCATCCAAACTTTTGTGGTTATATATTCTATAGGGTACTCTTATTAAAACATTATTTAAATGGAAACCTGTTACTGCATTTTTCTGAGAAAAGATGCCTTTTTTGGAGAAAATAACAATAACACAAATTTTCGCTTGTGTTTTAGAGCAGTGGTTCCCAAACGCGGTCCTCAAGTACCCCCAACAGGTCAGGATTTCCATATAGTTGATGCACAGCACAGGTGATATGATTTTGCTGCTCAGTGATTGCAGGATTCAGTCTGCATTTCCCCAAGGCGATCCTCAAAACCTGGCCTGTTGGGGTACTTGAGGACCGCGATTGGGAACCACTGTTTTAGAGGATAGGGCCGGGGTTAGGAGAGACACCACTGGCGAGCAGAAGTATTAGGAGAAAAGAAGAGTGGGGGTGAGTGTGTGAGTTCAGTGAGCGTGCTGACGACTGGGACATGGGTGTATGAGAAAGACTGACGAAAAGTACTTTCAGGACCTGAGTAGAAAGAATGGGAGAAGGAAGTAGTGAGGAGAAAAAAAAGATTGCGAGGGACTATAGATATATAGAAGGAAAGCACAAGTTTAGAGAGAGTGTAGGAGAGAGAAAACAATAATGTGGGGAAGAGCATCATAAAGGAGGCCGGCAGGAGGAGAATAAGTATGGGAGAGTGATGCAATGAAACAATTAGTGGTCATGTGCCCACATGCAATATGGTCATTGTTTTTGCCAATACATGGAGCTTGTTACCTGTAGCCTTCAGTTTTTTTTTCCTGTCAGTGTCATTACTTTTTCAGGTGGAGCAGCTAAGGTCAATAGGTAGTTGTACTTCCTCTCTTGCAAACATGATGATCAGTTTAGAAGTAAACACCTAACACAAGGCTGTCAAACTCATGGCCCCCCAGATGTTGAGGCCTACAATACCCAGAATTCTATGAAAGCAATAGATGGCCAGGGAAGGAGTTGTAGTTCAGAAACATCTGGGGGGAGCTAGACTTTACAGCCCTGACCTAACGGCATTCAAGTAATCAGAGCTGGACCTAAGTCTGAACATCCATGGTTCTAACTGGAACATGTGTGGCCTCCTGAGTGTCATTTTTATCGTATCGATGGCTAATACGTTTTCAGACAAGATGGAATTGTTTTAAATACTCAAACTCATTTATCAACATAATTATTGCGCTTTCAACACAATGTAGAATGTTTTGCTGATTTGGTGTTCTGTAATGCTATCATTCATGTCAAATATTGATGGGTTCTAATTATCGAACAAAATTGTGCATTTTAGAGGCTTGGAAAAATTTGATGAAATAATATATTTTTACAGTATAGCTTTTTTGACACAAAATGTGTAATTTCCTCACCTCTAACCATCTTGGCAATTTACTGAAGGTCTCTTTTCGCACATTCAATATCATAAAAATTGTAGTTGGAGCATTGGTGTTCATTGCCAATTTATGGAAAAGAGTTTTTATAAAACCGTGTTTTTATACAGGATTATAATCTGTATGCTACAAGAAATTTTTTAAAAAAATATTTATTTATGCAGAATACTTTTTCTTTTTGTGGTAAACTAAATAGAACAATATATTTTTTTATTTCAGTCTCCCTTTAGGCACAGAGTATTATTGCAAAATTCTAAATCTGAGGGATTAACAGGTTAACCATTAATGGTGCCCATTGTTCATTAATAGTCCGCCTTAATTTGTAACGGAATTTGGTCTGATTTCCTCCACAGACAGGTCTTGGCAGCGCCTGCAAGGAGTTGGCTCCTTCTGTAGTCGATGGAAACCTCTCTTGGGGACAAGCGTACTAATCAAGAGAAATACGAATCCAGCTCTACTGTTGGAATTCATGGCAAATTTACAATAAAATGTCTAGGATGTAGTTGCACGTGCGAGAGAGATGTGGGAGTGAGCTGTCCATGTACATTAAAACTGAAGCAACCTGGATTTGAATTGTCACAAACTCCCAAGTCTATTGAAGTCTCATCCAGAGGCAGGAAGCCATGCTGGACCCCAAACAAACTAATGCAAAGTGATTGTTATGAATTCAAGGACGTTTCCAATATGCAGCAGAACTTCCACCTTGAAAAATGATTTGTCTGTAAAATTAAAGATCACAGTATTGATTCCAAGGAAAAAAATCCATCCTGACTAGCATTACATGGAAATCCTAGCATCAAATAGGGGCATCTTCAAGGGACCAGTGTTTTGTTCCACTCATATTTATAGTTCTTTACATTTGATCAGGACTGGCAACATGTCAAAATATGTAGTTGATATTTATCCTTCCAAATGTGAGGCAATTCGTGAGAGAAATAGTTGGTGTAGTTTGTGCCTTTTGATTTTTATCTTTATTGGTTTGCATTTAATGTAGATTTGATAAACTGTGTTAGTCCAGATGCCAAAATCACCGGAGTATAGCGCAGTACGTAGTGATACCTTTTTTATTGGACGAATGTTACTTTTAAAAGACAAGCTTTTGCGAGTATACCTCTATTGAAAGCTTGTCTTTTAAATGTAACCTTAGTCCAATAAAAGGTATCACTACACACTGCCATACTAGTGATTTTTGCAGTAAATGTTTTATGATGAATTGAAATGCTGAACAGGTAGTCTGCATTTAAACTTTGTGTGGAAATATGAGATTTTATATCATCCAAAAAATATCTATACTTTTTTTTTACCCACTTCTAATACACTACGGGCTCTATCACCTAATTAACGCTAGCACTAGCGCTCACATATGTGAACGTTAGTGTCATGCCCAGATCACATCCCAATTGCTAACGGGTTAAGAAATAAGTTAGCGCAGTGGTTTTGGCGCTTTCTTAAGCGAGCATACAGTACTTTGTGCTCCTTATACTTAACATGGGGAGCGCAAAGAGTAAGAAAAACTTAAATTGGCATTAGGATCATGAAGTCTTTACGCTAATTACGCAACGCTGCGGCTAACTCAAATGAAAGCCACAGCTCTAAGCTGGTGCTAACGGAGTCCACTTTTGCAGAATCAGACAGCACCAGCTGGATCCCGACCCCAAAATTCCAATACTCCCCTCTCACCCGATCCACCGCTTCTGGGTCAGGAGCAGAGTGAGACTGGGGACAAATACTAGAAATAGTATATTACAGTGTAGGCTCATGGTGAACAAAAACATATCTGTGACACACAAAACACAAAAACAATGAGAATAGGCAATGGCATTATTGGCCTGCCCTACAATGTGTTTCTGCTCAAGTCTCATAGGACTATAGGACTAGGACTAGTAATTTACACTGTAATTACTGTCTAAACTATACCTCATTCAAATCAGCCTGCTTCTGCCGAAAAGGTCAGCCAGAACTGAAATGCCAAGGAAGCTTCCACTGTACAAGAGATGCAGCAACCCCTAGCCTACTTAGGTCTCATGAGAAGGGTACATGAATACCTCATTAGGCAACTACAGCAACGGGTCCACATCTGGACAACCCTTTAGGCACATGGAGAGCAAAAACATATGTATGCGAACACCGGAAAATGGCAACGGCATTAGTGGCCTGCCCTACGGTGTGTTCCTGTTCAGTTCTCATAATAAAGTTTTAGCCTGTGGGTGCCATTAAAGAAGAAATACCATATGTAGATCAGATGCTACCACCCAAAAGGACAACAGAACTGAAATTCCAAGGAAGCTTCCTCTTGCAGGAGAGATCCAGCAATTCTGACAAAGTCTCAGCATGCACAAACAAAAGCTAGTTGTAGGAAGGATGGCTATCTGTGAGGTTGATTGTTGCTCTGTATAAAATTATTTAATTTGTAGTCATATTCAGAAGTACAAAAATTTGAAAGTCTATTTTCACTAACTTGAAACCACTCCTCACCGAATCAGCATATGTCCATCTCCACATCTTGTAGTAGAGGATATTTTGTTATATTCAGTCCTATCAGTCATTGAAGAGGAAAGCGTTCCGTGGCGCAAAAACTGAAAACATTTCCTTTGTTAAGATGTAGTGTCTGGGAACTACGACAAACCCATAATGAAGGAAAAGATAAGGTTTAAATGAACGATGTGATCTTCTGGCTGGCTGCTTATCAAATCAGAAACACAATGGCAAGTGTGTATATAAGAGCAAAGTGGCCATGGCTACAACAATACGGCAAATAACCTCTCATTGGCAATAAAAATAGCAAGCTAGATGTTTGTCTTGTTCTTGTAACCTCTTTGTTTGGGTTTTTTGAACAAAGCTAACTATGTTATTGCCCCCTCTCCAAAAACAATAATTTCTCTGTGTGAGCTATATTGGAGTTTAGACAGATTTTTTTGAATCAACTGTTTGAAATGTAGCACACGCAAGAGACAGAGGTTCAAAGCCAGGAGAGTTGTCATAACTCCCTTTAAAAAAATGACAGTCCACCATACTTTAATGGGCAGCTGAGGAAGCAGGTGTTCTGTTTGCTAAGGTCTGTTACAGAACAAAACCTGCCGTTTTTAAAAAATCGTGAAAAAAATTTCACTGAAAAAAATCCTAAAAAATGCCTAAATAATCCTAAAAAATAGACTTTTTGCTGCAAGTGAAAAGAATAAACGGTTAAATAAATATTTAATAAAAACAGGGATTTTTTTCCCATTGAAACCTATGGGTTTGTCCCCGAAGATCACCCATATTTCCCTGCAATTCGCCAATATTTGGCGCACTGCCAGGTTTCGGATTAGCCGAATGCCACGAAATTGCACCGTACAGGGAAATTCACTGTTTGGTGCAATTTCGGCTTTCTTTGGTTTGTAATGTTATAGACTTTTGCGAGTAGGGATGTCCTGATCGGCCTTTTTTGGCTTCCTATTCAATCAGAATCAACTGATGCAGAGTCCCGATCCAATACTGGGACCGACGACTCAGCCATTAAAGAATGCTGGGGCCTTGCTATTCACAGTGGTGTGACAGGATACCGAACAATGGCATGTTCAGATCCTGATTCTAAGATCAGTTCAGGACATACCTAATTGGGGGGAACTATACACCGCATTCAAACATTTCCTGCCCACAATTAAAGTGTTTCAGGGGCATTCTGAGCATGTGCAGCTCTGAGAGGGGCCAGCTGACAGAACAAACTCAAACACCTATTTATAGGAGTAGCTGCATCCCCATCTTATCACTGATAATGCAGCAGGAGGCTAGGTGCACTGAATTATGGCCTCTTCTCCTCCTCGCTCCATTTCTCTGCCCAGTGTTGTTTTTCTTTCATTTTAGGACAGCACATAAATGGAAAGGTTTGGGAAATTAACCAGAGATAATATAAACTTTGTTAAGGTTTATTATAAGGAAAGGGTGCTAGGAGATCCCTGAAGAGATGATTAACCTAGAGGAAAACTATAAAGAAGAGTCATACAAAAGATTTGGGAGGAGGGAGCAAGAAAAGGGAACTAAACTAATTTACAAAAAGACCCGTAAGGGAAATATTTATCTGGAAATCATGTTAGTAACAGGACAGCAGGCTGAATTATGTTGCATTATAAACTAGAAGGACATTTATTATGAAGCAAGTAGGTGTTTAGACTCATTTTGAACTCAAAATAGTTAATAGTTACTTGCCGCAGTGTCAGCTGCGGTTACTTGTGACCGGGTGAATATCCCTGTGTGGTTCTCTGTGTGTCGACTGGCTGACGAAGCGCACACACGCACATGTAACACTCCACAGGCATGTGCTAGGACAAGGGTACCCTTGTTCTTTGTTCTAATTACCTTTTAATTTTAAATTTCTTCAGGGAACAGAGCCTAACAAAAGCACGGCTATGCGTACATCACTCGTGAGTATGCTTAAATTGTGCCAGGTTAGCCTTGAAGTAATGAAAAAAATCCTTCAATGGTAATTCAGATGAGGGTGTGGACATGGGGAGGAAACCAAATGGCGTAGCACAGAATTTCCATTTGCACTCCTTGCCGTGTCGTTTGCCCTGACAATTACACTCTCATGAGGGAAAATGTTCTTCTGCATCACTTTTAAATCCCCCTGAAACTTCTTTGTCATCCTATGGTTTGATGGTGTAGTGTGGGGAGAACAGCAACCTGGGCCCATCAGACGTTTTGGCACTACATTTTCCATGACGCTCAACCACTCATTAGATTGGTTAAGCCTGATGTAGTTGGGCTATTGTAGTGTGTGAATCACTACTGTTTATTAAAAAAGATTGTGCTTAATATTAATTGATATATAGTTCATCATGTTTTTGTAAAATACATCAATTATTGCAAATTATAGTGCATCATATTATATTATTATATTACTATTAAAAGTGAAAGGTTACAAAAGATGTTGACTGTATTATTTAGCTATTGTGAAGTGATATAGCCACTTGACGCTGGGATCAGTGCTTCCGCTTTTATTGTGCAGCCATGGAATTTGCAGGGCACATTATGAACAGAAAATAAACAAATATAACACAAACACCGACTCCTTTATGCAGGGGTTAAAAAAACAATTCAGAGTTCCTCTCCAAATTATTGGACGGCTAAATCATTTACCAATCAACGAAAACAAAATCAGATATACTTTTCCGCGCTGGTCAGGATTGTGCTTCCTTCTCTGTTGCACCCAGCACCAAGACTGCCCTCTGAGAGGGAATCACATCTCATATAAGGGCAGAGCAGTCCTAATTAGGCATTGGCTTTGAATTAACCTTATGGGGGAAAAGGGAGTCCTCCATTAGCCTGCTGATAAACATTTGGTCTACCACGCTGCCCTTGATCACACTGTCACAATATATGTATGTATACATATTAATATATATATATATATATATATATATATTGTAGTACAGCAACCACTCGGGATCCTTGGTTCCAACCAAACAACACGGTCCTCTAGGGAAGAAACGTCCGCAGACTTGAAGCTTGTGCAAATAGGAGGTCTTTTATTCCAGCATACAGGAGCAAACATCGCACTTGGCTTTGGAATCACTATTGCAGTTCATCCAGAAAACAACTACAAAAGAAAACCTAACTCAAATGAGAGTTCTTACTAAACATCCAGCACTCTTAACTATCACAAAACCATAATCTCATAAACAAAAGGAAAAAACACAGCATCTCTTTAGAAGTGCTACTGCTCCCCTACCTGCTCTGAGCAGTCTGATTAAACACACTTCTGTCCAGGAGTCAGCAGCCTGGGAATTTACCTGTGGCTTAATTGGGTAATTGGCAACAAGTGTGTGAGAGGATAGAGGCCATGATGGAGTCTGGGCCCTAAATACCTTCCCTCAAATACTCTCCCAGACATCCTGTTACCCAACCCATGCACCCCGTCACAATATATACAGGTGCATCTCAATAAATTAGAATGTTGTGGAAAAGTTCATTTATTTCATTAATTCAACTCAAATTGTGAAACTTGTGTATTAAATAAATTCAATGCACACAGACTGACGTAGTTTAAGTCTTTGGTTCTTTTAATTGTGATGATATGGCTCACATGTTAAAAAAAAAAACACCAATTAACTAACTCAAAAAATTTGAATATATTGACATGCCTATCAGCTAATCAACTCAAAGCACCTGCAAAGGTTTCCTGAGCCTTCAAAATGGTCTTTCAGTTTGGTTCACTAGGCTACACAATCATGGGGAAGACTGCTGATCTGACAGTTGTCCAGAAGACATCGATACCCTTCACAAGGAGGGTAAGCCACAAACATTGATTGCCGAAGAAGCTGGCTGTTCACAGACTGCTGTATCCAAGCATGTTAACAGAAAGTTGAGTGGACGAAAAAGATGCTCAACCAACCGAGAGAACCGCAGACTTGAGAGACTTTTCAAGCAAAATCGATTTAAGAATTTGGGTGAACTTCACAAGGAATGGACTGAGGCTGTGTGTGGTGGCTCTTGATGCCTTGACCCCAGACGTGTCAAAGAATTTGGCTACAGTTGTCGTATTCCTCTTGTTAAGTTAGTCCTGAACCACAGACAACATCAGAGGAGTCTTACCTGGGCTAAGGAGAAGAAGAACTAGACTGTTGTCCAGTGGTCCAAAGTCTTCTTTTCAGATGAGAGCAAGTTTTGTATTTCATTTGGAAACCAAGGTCCTAGAGTCTGGAGAAGCTCATAGCCCAAGTTGCTTGAAGTCCAGTGTTTAGTTTCCACAGTCTGTGATGATTAGGGGTGCAATGTCATCTGCTGGTGTTGGTCCACTTTGTTTTTTAAAAAACAAAGTCACTTCACCCCTTTATCAGGAAATTTTAGAGCACTTCATGCTTCCTTCTGCTGACCAACTTTTTAAAGATGCAGATTTCATTTTACAGCAGGATTTGGCACCTGCCCACACTGCCAAAAGCTCCAAAGGTTGGTTAAATGACCATGGTGTTGGTGCTTGACTGGCCAGCAAACTCACCCGACCTGGTATTGTTAAGAGGAAAATGAGAAACGAGACCAAAAAATGCAGATGAGCTGAAGGCCACTGTCAAAGAAACCTGGGCTTCCATAGCACCTCAGCAGTGCCAAAGACTGATCACCTCCATGCCACACCGAATTGAAGCAGTAATTAAAGCAAAAGGAGCCCGTACCAAGTATTGCGTACATTTACAGTAAATGAACATACTTTCCAGAAGGCCAACAATTCACTAAAAATGTTTTGTTTTTTTTTGTCTTATGAAGTATTCACATTTTTTGAAATAATGATGTAGCGCTGGTTTAATTCTGCTGCTGTAATTACTCGTTTCTGGCCACCAGGGGGAGACGAGCGCAATGTAAACCAATACTGGACACTTTTGGACTACGTTTTCCAGCATGCTTTGGGGCAGGGACAGGAAGTGGGTGGGGAGAACCGAGACACATCCGCAACGTCGTGTGGAGGAGAGCCAGTGCGCACCAATGGCTGAACAGAGCAAGACGCACGTGAGACAAGGAGCGATTGTGACCAGGCCGGAGCGCAGGTGCTGCCTTGCGGACGCTGGAGATCGGTTTCAGTTACTTGCCAGAGACCTAGTAATCCACCGCTGAGAGGTTTTACACAGATACAGAGCTGCAGATTGGACCCCGAGTTAGGAGACCGCGATGATCTAATGGGAGTGCAGGCGGTGAACTGAGCATCTTGTGGCAGAGATGGACAAGCAAGACAAGCGGATCCGGTGGCACAGAGTCCCAGCCAAATCGAGTGGAGAGACGTCCTGGGTCGAGCAGAGTGCAGAGTATCTGGCGGATGGGTGAGAGGCCTTCCAGGCCACAGTACAATAATAAAGCACGCTGCAGTTTGTCTAAATCTACAGGGCCCCAACGTGACTAGTCGAAGACACATTGAAATCATTCACTGGCCAGTTGAATCTAGTAACCGGGTACCAACACACGCATACACGCACACCTTCTTGGGACACAACCTGTACGGGACTCACACTCCAGCAATGAAGGGGTTAAAATTCCTTTTTCTTTTCCGCTGCGCGTTTCTCGCATTACGAATTCCTGTAAATATATATGTATACCGTGCTGCTTTATATATGCCAGTTTATTTGAGACCAGTAAACTATATAACTTATAAAATCCACAACAGTGCTGGTGTATATTTATTCCCTAGTGCGGGGAGACTGACCCGAGGTTAAATTCAGCGGCTCCTCCGGGAGTGAGCGCTACAATGAATTGGTGGGTTTTTGTTAATTGTGATGACTTGTATCACATTTAAGTGATTTTTATTGCTGTGGAACTTTGTGATAAGCATGGGTGTGTATTGTGGGAAGAGTTTGAGGCTGGCAACAGCATTTGATCTTTGGACCTAGGCAGCACAATGTCATGGCCTGGCCCTGGCTGTATACATTGGCTGCACATTGGTGTGCGCCCTCTATTTATTTATTTAGTTCATGTGAGCGTATGCCATCTTTTCATTGACTGCTCACTGCCTGGTGCTTTATGACACTTCATGGTGTGTACCCCCACCTTTTTTCCTAGAAAATAAGCACTGTATACAGTATCTCATAGAAGTGAGTACACTCCTCACATTTTTGTAAATATTTTATTATATCTTTTTATGTGACAACACTGAAGATGCTTTGCTATAATGTAAAGTAGTGAGTGTACAGCTTGTATAACAGTGTAAATTTGCCGTCCCCTCAAAATAACTCAACACACACACACAGCCAATAATGTCTAAACCGCTGGCAACAAAAGTGAGTACATCCCTAAGTGAAAATGTCCAAATTGGGCCCAAAGTGTCAATATTTTGTGTGGCCACCATTAATTTCCAGCACTGCCTTAACCCTACTTGGGCATGGAATTCACCAGAGCTTCACAGGTTGCCACTGGAGTCCTATTCAACTCCTCCATGACAACATCACAGAGCTGGTGGATGTTAGAGACCTTGTGCTCTTCCACCTTCCATTTGAGGATGCCCCACAGATGCTCAATAGGGTTTAGGTCTGGAGACATGCTTGGCCAGTTACATAGTTACATAGTTACATAGTTATATAGGCTGAAAAAAGACATGCGTCCATCGGGTTCAGCCTCTCCCACATAACCTACTGCTGTTGATCCAAAAGAAGGCAAAAAACCCAGTCTGAAATGCTTGCCAATATGCAACATACTGGGAAAAAATTCCTTCTTGTCCCCAGAATGGCAGTCAGATTTCTCCTTGGATCAAGAAGCTTTTACCCACATGTTAAATATTATAACCCTTAATATTCTGTGTCTGCAGGAAGTCATCTAGTCGTTTTTTAAAAGTCTGTACAGACTCTGACCCAACCACCTCAACAGGCAGAGAATTCCACAGCTTTATTGTTCTCACCGTAAAATAACCCTTTCTATGCTTTAAGCTAAATTTTCTTTCTTCCAGTCTAAATGGATGACCCCTTGTCCTATGTATAGTCCTGTTAATGAATAGGTTATCAGACAATGGTTGATAATGGCCCGTATATATTTATATAAGGTTATCAGATCCCCTCTAAGGCGCCGTTTCTCTAAACTAAACAGGTTTAAGCTTGTTAATCTTGCCTCATAACTTAACCCTTCCATTCCCCTTATTAATTTAGTTGCCCGTCTCTGCACTTTTTCTAACGCTATAATATCTTTTTTTAAGACCGGTGCCCAAAATTGCACGGCATATTCAAGGTGCGGCCTGACCATTGATTTATACAGAGGCAAAATTATGTTTTCATCCCGTGAGTGAACTCCCCTTTTAATGCATGCCAATACTTTGCTTGCCTTGGCGGCTGCTGTTTGACATTGCACATTGTTACTTAGTTTGAAGTCTATGATTATTCCCAAATCCTTCTCCTGCTTGGATTTCCCTAACTCCGTACCATTTAGGGTATAAATTACTTGTGTGTTCTTCACTCCAAAGTGCATAACTTTGCATTTATCTACATTAAATTTCATCTGCCATTTAAGTGCCCAGTCCCCCAATCTATCTAAATCCCTCTGTAGCGAAGTAACATCCTGCTCACATTGTATTACTTTTCCTAGTTTTGTGTCATCTGCAAACACTGATACATGACTTTCAATGCCTATCTCAAGGTCATTTATAAATAAATTGAATAGTATTGGTCCTATAACAGACCCCTGAGGGACACCGCTTACCACTGGTGTCCATCTTGAAAATGTACCATTTATGACCACTCTCTGTACCCTATCTTTTAGCCAGTTTTCTATCCAAGAACAAGTATTTTCATCTAGACCAATTTTTCTTAATTTAAATAGTAACCTTTTGTGTGGAACTGTGTCGAAAGTCCATCACCTTTACCCTCAGCTTCTTTAACAAGGCAGTGGTCGTCTTGGAGGTGTGTTTGGTGTTGTTATCATGTTGGAATACTGCCCTGCGGCCCAGTCTCTGAAGGGAGGGGATCATGCTCTGCTTCAGTATGTCATAATACATGATGGCATTCATGGTTTCCTCAATGAACTGTAGCTCCCCAGTGTCGGCCGTACTCATGCAGCCCCAGACCATGACACTCCCACCACCATGCTTGACTGTAGTCAAGACACACTTGTCTTTGTACTCCTCACCTGGTTGCCGCCATACACGCTTGATACCATCTGAACCACATAAGTTTATCTTGGTCTCATCAGACCACAGGACATGGGTCCAGTAATCTATGTCCTTAGTCTGCTTGTCTTCAGCAAACTTTTTGCGGGCTTTCTTGTGCATCATCTTTAGAAGAGGCTTCCTTCTGGGACGACAGCCATGCAGACCAATTTGATGCAGTGTGCGGTGTCTGAGCACTGACAGGCTGACCCCCCCACCCCTTCAGCAATGCTAGCAGCACTAATACGCCTATTTCCCAAAGACAACCTCTGGATATGACGCTGAGCACGTGCACTCAACTTCTTTGGTCGACCATGGCAAGGCCTGTTCTGAGTGGAACTTGTTCTGTTAAACCGCTGTATGGTCTTGGCCATCGTGCTGCAGCTCAGTTTCAGGTCCAGTTTCATAGCCTAGGTCATCTTTATGTAGAGCAACAATTCTTTTTTTCAGATCCTCAGAGAAATCTTTGCCATGAGTTGCCATGTTGAACTTCCAGTGACCAGTATGAGAGAGTGAGAGCGAGAACACCAAATTTAACATGCCTGCTCCCCATTCACACCTGAGACCTTGTAACACTAACGAGCCACGTGACACCGATGAGGGAAAATGAGAAATTGGGCCCAATTTGGACATTTTCACTTTTGTTGCCAGCGGTTTAAACATTAATGGCTGTGTGTGTGTGTTGAGTTATTTAGAGGGGACAGCAAATTTACATTGCCATACAAGCTATACAATCAAAACTTTACATTGTAACAAAGTGTAATTTCTTCAGTGTTGTCACATGAAAAGATCTAATAAATTATTTACAAAAATGTGAGGGGTGTACTCACTTCTGTGAAATATTGTATATATACATAGAATTAAGGGAGGCTGCACTAAAATGTAACATGTATTTTTTTATATACAGACAGAAAAAAAAAACTAGTGTACTAATAAAAGTATTTCATGTACATTCCAAATAGTTAATAAGAATACATTTTTATTTGCTTTGGTACTATTTACATTGCTTTAAGTATTTTTTATGGAGTACTATATTAAATGATAATCTCTGGATATAGTTTGTTTTCATGATGCCCATTTTAACAGCCATAGGGTAGGCTTTTGCTTCAAAGAGCCTTCCGAATCCATTCACACTGTCTGATCAACATAATGGTGGATACAAGACTATTGTATGCTAGTCGTAGACATGAATCGAAGGCTTACATTTGGGTAGGAAACTGGCATATGAGGTGGAACAAGATGTATGCATCAATAGTTCCTTTCTTGCTGGGTTATAGTCAATTCATTTTGACAAACTAAAAGTTACAAGGGCTTTTTGTGCTTTAAAATAAAGATGAAGGCAACCCTTCTGCACCTTTTGGATGCCTACTCCCACAATCTAAATGGGACTTTATATAATTCTTCTTTCATCAAAATTCTTATTATAGCATGGCTGGAAAACATAATATTTTTCAGGCCGTCACATTTTTATAATTATTTTTTTATGTTTTGTTCATTTAACCAGTCCCCTTTTGCAGCAGTTTCCACAAGGGAACACTATCCTTTTATTAGAAGTCATGAAAAAAATGCCGAAAAGCAAGGAAGACAGGTTGTACAAGGCAGAAAACAGACACATGTTTCAATGCACTCAGAATCCTTGGCTCTGCTGCACAGACAATATTAGGTTCAGACCTCCTTGACATAGAGAGTACAAAACACATTAATCTTTATACTTTATTGACATGCTAGCCAAATAAACCTATGCATGTTGGTTTACATGTTGAACCCTTTTGGAATTGTCACTAAACAGTGAACTGTTATAAACCGATAACCCAAAGTAATGCAAAATAGGAAAGCCTGGTAGAAAAAGAAAATATTTTGTGCCATTGTTTTTGAGGAGGGTTTCCTACTATTTTAGCATTATTTTAGAAACCAATATAATTTATCTGCAACTCACCTTTTAATAAATTACTTTCACAGACCCAACGTGGTGCTCCCCTCTTTAAAGCCTAAGCGGATTTTTATTCCCTTTGTTTTACTATGTGAACTTGTGTAATGCAGCAGTTACCCTCTGACCCCTTCCCTGTTTTGGAGTCCACTCCCCATAAAATAGACTGGTTCTCTGTGACGTGCCTCATTTGGACTTGGGGTGCAGGACATGGAGATGTGTTTGGACTTAGGGTGCAGGCCTGTCACGGCCCCCCAACTGGGGCGGCACATGAAATCACATACCGGTGCTGCCCCATCATGAAGTCCAGGGCAGCACCTGCCATATATGGCTCTGCTTCAACTCAGCACCTTTGCAGGCCGTACAGGTGCTTCTCATCAGCCTCAGGATTTGCCTACATAACCAAGCCACACCCTTCCCAATATGCTTCTGCATCAATCAGTGCTCAGCCCTCATGAGAGGAAGCTACCTGAGAACTACCTGACCTGACTATTCTGACAACTCCTTCATGTTTCCCACAGAAGACCCCTTACTGGTTACCACAGAAACTCCTTGCTGTACACCCCAGGGACTCTTTGCTCTTCACCCCAGAGACTCCCTTGCTCTTCACCCCAGAGACTCCCTTGCTCTTCACCCCAGAGACCCCTTGCTGGCTTCCTCATTCTGTCATGGTTTGGCTGTGTAACGAATGCAGGTGTGAGCCCAGGATGCAGTAAACTACAGAGGTTACAGGGTACAACAGGGACTTATCAATTAAAGCTAAAGAGTATAAATAAACAGACGACATGAACTAATACAATGGAAATAGGTTACCGGTGGATATCAGAGGAATGTGAAATCAAATGGAGAAATCAAATGAGAACGTCCAGAAAGTATGGAAATAAATCCAGTCTTACCTCCTCTAGGTGTTGGTCTTACGGGGCAGCAACGAGCCACATGGTTGGCTTCCCCACAATATAGGCACAGCTGGAGGCGTCTACATCTTTCCCTTTCTGCCAGAGGTAGGCGTCGATTCACTAGGCCTATTTGCATAGGTTCCTCATTTCTCCTAGGGGCAGGGACTGGAACTAAGGCATTGGAGGGTTGGGGTGCTTGATTGGCCTCCTGAACCCGACGGAGGTTCACTGGGAGTGCTAGGGATGTTCTTTCCTCTCTGCGTTCTCTCCTTCTGTTGTCGAATTGAATGCAGAAGTCGATTAGAGTATCCAGAGATCGGGGCATCCCAACACGTGCTAACTCATCTTTCAGGTGGTTGGCCAGTCCATGCCGAAATTGATCCAGGAGGGCTGCTTCATTCCATGCTGTTTCGTGGGCATACTGATGGAAGTTGGTTACATATTCTTCCACCGGGCGGTGACCTTGTCTGAGGGCCCTAAGAATATTTTGAGCAGATTCTCTTTTATGGGGGTCTTGGTACATCGCTTCCAAGGCAGCAGCAAAGGAGGGCCATGTTTCCAATATGGGGTCGTGGTCTTGAAGAAGCATCTTTTCGGTTCGCCGCTCAATAATGACATGAGCATACGTATTTTGATGAAATCGTTATTGTACGTGCGTGGTTTGAGGGAGAAGAGAATGTAGCAGTCGAGCATGAATGCTTCAAACTTGGTGCGGTCTCCGTCGAATACTTCAGGCAGTTTGACTTGAGGTTCAAGAGCAGCGTTCTCCGGTATGGCTTGAGCCTGCATGGGAGTGGAGGGTGGGGTATATGGAGGTGGTAGGGTCATAGCCTGAATTTGAGCCTGTAAACGATGATGTTTGGTCTGTAACTCCTGAACAAAGCGTGCCAAGGTAGACACCTGTTGGGTCAGGGCCGTGAGTGCTTCAGTAACCTCTGCAGGTTCCATGGGTTTGGCTTCAGTGTCTGTTACGCCCGGCGGGTAAAGTGATGGAGCCCAGGTGCAGAGGTGCGGTATCAGGTTCCAGATCGCGGTGCCAAGGGTTTTTCCAATAGCCGTAGTAAGGGACGTAATCGTGGTCAGGGGTCGGAAGCGAGACAGGAGGAGGCGAGTAACTAGCCAGGTACTGGTACACAGGGAAAACATATACGAATAGCCTCTCAATAGTAAACACTAGGGAAAGTGATACAACGCTGAAGCGATGACTAAGTGCTCAATGGGACTTTATATAGGTGATGGGGTAGTCTTGGCCCCTCCCAGGAACACTCTGCCAGCCAGTCAGCCCAATCTGTGGAGGCAGCCAATCAGGACCCGGGGACTGTCTGGAGATGTTCCCCATCAGGTCCTCGCCTGTCAGGGGCCCTCTTCTCAGGTCTGAGCCGCCAATACGACTCCCTGCATCCACCCCGGTGACGTCAGACGCCGCAGATGCCCCATCCGATATGGACAGGGCGGCAGCACGGCACTGACTCTCCACCAGGCAGACACAGAGGGACTTGAGATCAGCCGGCATAGGACCCCGGGCGGGATGCCCCCCTTCCTCGGGCCACCCGTCGGGGTCGGAGGAAGATGGTCCGCCGGAGCCAACCACCATCTGAGGTGGGTGCTCTGGCCGGCGGCGCATCACCGAGCGGCATGACAAAAATGGGTAGTCTGGTAAGGGTACAAAGGAGAGTTCTTGGAAGCCGGATATCAGGGAGAGTTAAAGAAGGCAGGTCTGCTCTGATGTACAGTTGGGACTTCATGAGTTGGCACCGTGGAGGGTATGGTATCTGTACGCGCTGGAGTCTCAAAGGCTTCTTTCACCAGAGATGTCTCGACAGCAGTGATACCACTGCATAGACAGGAACCTTGACAGCGGGCATCTTGGCAGCAGGCACTGTGGCATGGACAGAGGTGTCCATCTGTAGCATCTACCCGTAAGCAGAGGCCTCAGGCACTACCTCCTGCAAGGTTACGGAGGGAGCAGGGACGTGAGTGTTAATAGCAGCAACACCAAGACCCTTGAGGGAGGAGAATAGCCAGCACGGTTTGTTTGGTTCCACTGGTGGCGGGGTTCAGTACTGCAGGAACTTTGAGGACAGCAAGGTGGGTGTCTTTTTTCTGGTTTCCAGGTTCAACCACCAGGGAGGATGCCATGGATTTCCTTGGTGACTGATTATAGGGAGTGCAGATTTTCTCCTGCACAACAGACATCAGTGGTTTATTTTTTCCGCCATTGGCAACAACAGGTAAGTCCAAGGAGGTGTTGGGCTTTTTGGTGGTCTCAACGGGCAAAGAACTATGTAGTGCGTCGAGCCCCTGCAATAGAAGCACAAGTTATGCAATCTTCTCCTGGCACATTCATCAGGCGAGAGCAGATCACGGCTTTTTCTGGGTGTGAGGATGCACACTTTAGGTGATGTGCCCCTTAGTCCTTGCAGTAATTTCTCCAATGTGAAAAAGTTCAACAGTTCGTGCAGCAATTGTATCATGGTTGCTACCACAGAGAGTGTCACTGCGAGCTCATTATTGGTTGGCTTCTGCATTCTGTAATGGTTTGCAAGGTGGTCTGAGCCCAGTAATGCAGGGGTTCACAGATACACGGACAGGAGGGGCCAGGATTCTTGGGGAGGCATTGGGAATGTACCTTGGGGTGGCAGACAGTACACAAGGGGGACTCCAGGCAAGGTACAAGAGAATGGTCCAAACGGTCCGTTGGTCAGAGGCTGTCAGAAGACAGGTAATCAATCGGTGGTCAGGCAGTGGGTCTGGTACATGGGAAATCACTAGTAAATATCAGGGAGCAAAGGAAACCTGTCTGGTTAGGAAGACAGCTTAGCAGGTTAATGCTGAAGCATTGCTAGGTGGGGAGGAGCAGAGCTTTATTCCATCAGGAAGGTGTAGTGTATGTCAAGTGCTTGACTGTTTATGTACCAGAGAGAAGTGCTGAGCATGGGGCACCACTTTACATGTACTGCCTGCAAAAAAGAGAGGCCATGTAATGCCTCCGCTGCTGTAAGCACCATGCCCACCATCCGTGTTCAGAGTTTGTGTAATCTGTAATTATGCAAAAATGCTATTGTCTGTTTATTGTCTGGTCAACGTGTATCTGTTTATCTGCTGTATATTTGAGGAGTTATAAATCTGCCTTGTCAGGCAAAAACTGTCACATTAATGATTCCTGTTACAACGTCTTATGTAAATTACTGTGTGTGGTCACTGATTGCTAATTTGTACGTCACTCTGTTATCTAATGTATTTGGACAATCTGATGCTAGGTCTGATTACATGCCCCATATTGTCTCTTTCATGTCTTGACGTGTCTGGTTCACTTGAGGTTGGAGTGAGCGGGGAGTTTGAAAGTCTTTTTGTCATAAATACCTGTTTGTCTTTGGCCAATAAATCTGATCTTTTTTGAACGGACATACAGCCTGCCTGGTGTTTTGTTCAAGGGCTACAAGCACTTAGATGCGAGAGGCACTCAGCGGCAGCTCGGGTCTTTGGAATATCAAGTAGCGGATCAAAAAGAGCGGATCGACCGCTCGCGGCATTGAATCGGGGAGCGATTCGGAGGCCGGTCCGATCTTGCTGAGTGGGTGTCTGGAGAGTGTCTGGACAGACAAAGGTCCATCACAATTACCCTTTATGTTTACTGCATTAATAGGAGGGGCCATTTAAGTACAGTGGCACAAATATTGACAACCTTTTAGCAACCTTGACATCAACAAGGCATTTTTGTCGACACAACTGTTTTCTCTTTTTCGGACCATTCTCTGTAAAGCCTAGATATGGCTTTGTGTGAAAATCCCAGTAGATCAGCAGTTTTTGAAACAGACAGACCAGCCTGTCTGGCACCAGCAACCATGCCACGTTCAATGTCACTTAAATCCCCTTTCTTCCCCATTCTGATGCTCTGTTTGAACTTCAGCAAATCGTTTTCACCATGTCTTGGGCCCTATCACCTGGTGTGAGCTATCCCTAGCGTCAGCATGTTTTTGAGTTAGCGCCAGGTAAATTCAGTCTAGCACCTGACCAACAGATTGTTTTCCTCTTGCTACAAATCGAGAAAACCACTTAGCGAGCGGTAATTTGCGATTCGTAGTGCGAGCTTAGTGTACTTACCACGTCCTATACTTAACATGGGGCGCAAGAGAGATCACTTGCGCTATTGTAACCAACAGATCGTTTGGTCCCAGCTCTGATTTCTCTTTTTTTGCATAAAACGTTTTTTATTATTAGAAATGGCAGAAGAACCAAACAAGACACAATATATAAACAAGTAGTCCCTAACAACAGAACTAAACAATATCAGTGCAGTAGTCAACAGTAGCAAAAATGTGTCATACTAAACAATACATGCACCTCAAATGGTAATCCCCAGATACGACCATTCCCTCCCAGTCACACCGGACCAGAATACCATTCCTAGGAACCAAAGGGCTAAATAAAAGCGCGCTATAGGACATCTCCCAGACGGGGCCTGCCTAATAGTATACAGGGAGAGAAAGGGAGGGATAAAGGGCAGAGCAATCGTACGATCAGCACGGGAAATAAGACCAGCCGAATACATAATAGGCAGACACAAACAACACAGACAAACAACACAAAACAAACAACTCAAAAGAGACAGAACAGGGTCAAAAAGAGAAAGACACAAAAAAAAAGAAAGAGGAGACGAGAAAGGAAAGAAAAGATCTCAGAAGTGGAGAAAACACAACGCCCGCCAAGGCACCCACAGGGACTCCTGCCAATATGTCAAACAGACATAATCCAGCTCTATCCCTCCAAGAAAGGAGAAGAGGAGCCCGACACGTACATACCAGGACATCAAACAGGAGAGGGTGATTTGGTGGTACATATCTCACCAAGCCATTCCTTGAAAAAGGCTGAGGATAAAAATTCTGACCAATAATACCAAGTGCGGCGGTAGATGGTGTCCCATCGATCATACAGAAAAAATGGCGTTGCGCCTGTACTCACCAGAGCGGCTCCAACAGCCAAGAGTAACAACCCAGTTCATGTATAAAACATAACAAGAAAAAAAAGATGTCATCTGCGCTCGTTTCTATATATTTCCATATATTTATACTGGTCCCCAGGGAACCGCAGCTGCTCCGCAGACTTTCTGGTCTCAACTCTATAAAGAACTTCGCGCAAAGGTGGAGCAGCGCGGGATTTCCATAAACAGAGGGGGAATAGACCTTGCGGCAAGCAAGAGATGAGGCAAAATATACCACTTAAGGGATTTGTACTAAAAGGCAGCCTGGCTAAGCAAAATCAATTTGGGGTCTAGAGTCAGATCAACATCAGTGAGATGACAGGCCAGCCTTCAGAAAGCCTCCCAATAGGGGCTAATATGGGAGCAGGTCCACCACAAATGAAGATAAGTGACTTTTCGAAGAGTTACACCTCCAGCATAAATCAGTGGCAGAAGGATAAAAAAGTGCTACCTGTGTACCATAAGGAGATCAACTTATAGGAGGTCTCACGGAACCTGAAAACCGGGGAAACCGATGCCACAAAACAAAATGTCTTCGACCAATGTTTCTCCGGGATGACCTCGCCCAACATGACAGCCCATCGTCCCACATAGGCTGGTAAGTCAGATGAGAAAGCTTGAAGCCGGGCATACAGCATAGAGAGGCTTTGAGTCAGGGAGATTCCCAGAGCACAGTAGCATTCAAAATGGGTCAAAGGCCGCAGGAGCCCAGTTTTATCAGGCAAGGAGCAGAGGAAAGAGCGCAGTCGAACAAATCTGCAAATGTCGGTGTGGGGGCTTCAGAACCTGCCTCCAGTGGTATTCATTGTCCATCCGCGAAGAGATGATGCACCCTGAGACAAGAGGACGTAGTGAAACGGAGGCGAACCGTGGTACGGACTCTACCTGGAAGTGCCGGGTTATGTGATAAGGGGAGTAACGTGGAAGGTGAAGGCTAAAGAGCAAAAAGAGGCCGGCCTGAAGCCAATACCTGAGCGTGCATCCCACTGCAGGAGCCAGGGTAGAGCTTTAAGAGGACATTCAGCAAGTGCCCACTCCAGGTCAAGCCATCTGCGAGTGGAACCCAATTCCATCCAGTCCAGAAGTCTAGTGAGGTGGCTAGCATTCAAATATCACCCGAGATCTGGTAATGCCAGGCCCCAGCGCTGATTACAACATGTACGCTAATCGAAAAAAAATTCCTACTGCTCAACCCTGGTGTTAACTGACAGGAGCAAATAAAGAAGGGAAAAAAAAGCGGTCCTTGCACCAAATTAACAGGAAATTAGCAAGCAATTGAAAGCAATAACAAGAGAAAAAAAAGTTGTCACCTGCGCTCGTTTCTATGTATTCCATGTACAACAAAACACTATGAGGTTTTTGTTTGTTTCAAAGGCCATTGCAACGTAAGCTCACTCGCCACTAGGCTTGTGCACCGATTTTTTTTTCGGTTCGATTCGGTTCGATTTTTCGGATTTTTAAACTTTTCGATTCGGCTCGTTTCGACCGATTTCGGTTTCGATTCGATTCGGTTCGACCTGTTTTTCGGGTACATTTTTTTTTCGGAATTTCGACCATTTTTCGTATTTTCGTGTCACTGTGCTCGGTTTTTGTATCGACTTTTCGTTTTTTCGAAAATTTGTCGTTTTTCAGAAAATTTTCGTTTTTACAAAATTTTCGTTTTTACAAAATTTTCGGTTTTCGGAAAATTTTCGTTTTTCGGAATTGCACATTTTTCAGCATATCGACCTTTTTTCGTATTTTTCGTGTCATTTTGCCCGTTTTTTGTATCGACTTTTCGTTTTTTCGAAAAATTTTCGTTTTTCAGAAAATGTTCGTTTTTACAAAATTTTCGTTTTTCGGAAAATTTTCGTTTTTCGGAAAATCTGTTCTCCTCGCTTGCCACATTTCAAGCCCATTCGAAAAATCCGAAAATATTTCGTTTCGGCTCGGAAAACATTTCGGATCTGAACTTTTCGGATCTAAAATTTTTCGGAAATTCGGCCGCATCCGAAAACACGAATCGGGAAATTTCGTGAAAATTCCGAAATTCCGAAACCCGAAACGCACATCCCTACTCGCCACTTCAAGGCACCTCTTTGTAGAGTGAGTACCTAACAAATGTAACCAAAAGGCCGCTCTACTGAGCAGCTCCAAGCCCCTCCTGCTGCTTTTCAGCTAAGGAGAGGCAGAAAGATGGTGGGTTTTATTTATACACGCACCAAACACTTCCCATTTGGGGTTAAAAACAAAGAGGAACAGCAGCAAAACGATGGACTGGTGTTACAAGCATAATATACATACATACAGAAAAAATGACGTCGTGCCCATACTCACCGGAGCGGCTGCAACAGCCAGGAGTAACAGACCAGTTAATGTATAAAACATAACAAGAGAAAAAAAAGTTG
The DNA here is from genome assembly GCA_009667805.1 of Leptobrachium leishanense. NCBI lineage: Eukaryota > Metazoa > Chordata > Amphibia > Anura > Megophryidae > Leptobrachium > Leptobrachium leishanense. The sequence goes on from CM019064.1 coordinate 206,131,454, forward strand.
GCATCTGCGCTCGTTTCTATGTATTCCATGTACAACAAAACACTATGAGGTTTTTGTTAGTTTCAATAGCCATTGCAACGTAAGCTCACTCGCCACTTCAAGGCACCTCTTTGTAGAGTGAGTACCTAACCAATGTAACCAAAAGCTGCTCTACTTCTCTAGCGTTTGGTTACATTGGTTAGGTACTCTCTCTACAAAGAGGTGCCTTGAAGTGGCGAGTGAGCTTACGTTGCAATGGCTATTGAAACTAACAAAAACCTCATAGTGTTTTGTTGTACATGGAATACATAGAAACGAACGCAGATGCCAACTTTTTTTTTGTCTTGTTATGTTTTATACATTAACTGGCCTGTTACTCCTGACTGTTGCAGCCGCTCCGGTGAGTATGGGCGCGACGTCATTTTTTCTGTATGTATGTATATTATGCTTGTAACACCAGTCCGTCGTTTTGCTGCTGTTCCTCTTTCCATGTTTTTGTTTTTAACCCCAAATGGGAAGTGTTTGGTGCGTGGATAAATAAAACCCACCATCTTTCTGCCTCTCCTTAGCTGAAAAGCAGCAGGAGGGGCTTGGAGCTGCTCAGTAGAGCAGCTTTTGGTTACATTGGTTAGGTACTCACTCTACAAAGAGGTGCCTTGAAGTGGCGAGTGAGCTTAAGTTGCAATGGCCATTGAAACAAACAAAAACCTCATACTGTTTTGTTGTACATGGAATACATAGAAACGAGCGCAGATGCCAACTTTTTTTTCTCTTGTTATGTTTTATACATTAACTGGTCTGTTACTCCTGGCTGTAGCAGCCGCTCCGGTGAGTATGGGTGCGACGTCATTTTTTCTGTATATAATTGAAAGCAATGCAGCATAGGTGTTCTCTTGGCCCCATACACCATAGTAATGGATCTGGTCAGCAATGTCGCTGCTGTTGCAGTAGGCTATAATATAAATGTATCCTAAATCCAATATATTGGCTAATTCTAAACATTTTATGCTGGGGTTATTCATAGTATGTAAGCGGTTGAGTATTAGGGTTAGGACCATGTTTAAAGGGCACATGGATAAGTCTTACCCTGAAACATATATATTTATACGCTGCAGCAAGGAAATTATTTTCGCTCACCTGGCCTTCCTTTTGGATCTATTAAATGCATTATAATGAGTCTACATGCTGTCGGGTGGCATTTATCAAGCAATGCCCTTAATATATGTGTGCATATAAACATGGATAATACAGCCACCGTGGAGGATTTTAATAATGCAGGGGTGTGAGGGCTCTTCGTTGGATATGTTCATACTTATACAAGCTTGTGAGGGAAGGGGATAGGCATGGCCAGGCACTCTGCACTGGAAAAAACAGTTCTATCCTGTACACAACCGCTTTAGCGCTGGGTCTCAGCCCGGGTCTTAGCGTTTCCCTGGCGTGCACTATTGAATCTTGTACACTGACAACCGCGAACAAGGCGATCTGTTGGTGAGTCATCAGGCGCTACATTTTAGCAGCTCACGCTACATTTTTCATGTAGCATTGGCATTTTAGCTCACAACATGTCAGGATTAGGCGGTGGTGGGAACCAATGTGCAATATATACCAACTCGGCTCATCTACTATGTGGAGGGTTAGATATAAATATACAACCTTATCCACAATAGTGCATGGGTGATAGGTAGAATCAGGTGCGTGGTGATGTCCAAAGCAGGTTTCAGGATAAAGGCAGGTAATAACGTCGATAATCTTAGCCGGGGTCAAAAGGGTTATTTCAGACAGCATAAACGGTGAATCAGGCAGAGGGTCTTAGGATGAAGGCAGTCAGCAGAATCGTTGGGCAAAAGCAAGGTTCGGTACACGGTAATATCAGAGTAGGCTTCAGAGGATCAAACAGGTTGAAACACATGAGAGACTAGACGAACTAGCAATGAACTCACCAATCAGCCGGCTTCTTATAGAGGAATCTCAGGTTCTAGCTGATTGATGGGCGGGATGATGTCAGACGTATAGAGCGTCGCGGCGCGCCACGTGCGCGCATGCGCGGATCATTTTCATCTCTGGATGTGGCTGTGGAAGGAGCCTGGACGCTGTTGGTAAGCTCGCCGGCGGCCATCTTGGGTCCGCGCGGCAGGTGGGTGATCCTCACAGTGCCCCCCATCAAGGCGATGTCACGATTCCCCCTGAATACCAGAATAGTGGTCCCTATACGTAGACCGATTTCTAACCTTCCGATCCTTGAATGGTCGGCACAACTAGACAGATAATTAACCAGACAATATACAAAAAAGGGTCAACACCAGACAGATGTACAGAATAGAGTATTCGTTCTCCCTAGGACCTTAGTAATATAAGGGGTAGTCTGATGTGTGCTTAGGGTGCCACACAGACCGACCTCGGTACCAAAGTTAAGAGCAGAACCGTGAGAAGAGTTAATGCCAATACCAGGGGTTATGCACAGGGTGGTTCGTTCGCCAATGCCAGGGGTCATACACAGAATGGTTCGTTCGCCAATGCCAGGGGTCATACACAGAATGGTTCATTCGCCAATGCCAGGGGTCATACACAGAATGGTTCGTTCGCCAATGCCAGGGGTCATACACAGAATGGTTCGTTCGCCAATGCCAGGGGTCATACACAGAATGGTTCGTTCGCCAATGCCAGGGGTCATACACAGAATGGTTCGTTCGCCAATGCCAGGGGTCATACACAGAATGATTAAAGTCAGAAGCAAGGTCAGACACAGATAATAGCCAAAATACACAAGAGCTCTGCGGGAAGTGAATACCACGTCAGGGCACCGGCGACTCTGTGAGGCTGGGCTTTAAACCCGGCGGGTCTGCGTCAGCGCGCCAGGCCCCGCCCCCCGGCGTCCCACGTGTGTGGAAACTGGCTGCGATATCACTCGGCGCCTGGTCAGCGAGCAGTGAGGAAGCTGCTGCCAGGCGCCGCCGGAACGGGGGCATATCGTGACAGAACCCCCCCTCAACGGGCGGCCACTGGACGACCCCCAGGGGCACGGGGATGAGCCAAATAGAAGGCCCTCACTAACCGAGGAGCATGGACCTCAGTAGCCGGGAGCCAAGAACGATCCTCCGGACCGTAGCCCACCCAGTCGACCAAGTACTGTAGGACCCCCCTAGACATCCTGGCGTCCAGGATGGCTTCAACCTCAAACTCTTCCTCGCCCTCCACAGAGACAGGAGGAGGGGGAGCACGAACCTTGGTGTACCGATTACACAACAGTGGCTTCAAAAGGCTCACATGGAACACATTGTGTATCCTGATATGGGGGGGGGCAATGCCAAAGCATAGGAGACCGGATTGAGTCGCCGCAGGATCCTATAGGGGCCTATGTATCTGGGTGCCAGTTTTATGGAGGGCACTAAGAGCTTGATATTCCGTGAAGAAAGCCAAACCCTGTCCCCAACTTGATACACGGGTGCCTGCCTCCTGTGTCTGTCGGCCTTGGTTTTCTGGATGGCACTACTTTCTTCCAGTGCCTGTTTGACTCTCCCAAGTCTCTTTCAATGATGCCAAATGCTCATCCAAAGCAGGAATCGTGGTATCAGGAAACGTAGCGGGGAGCACGGGAGGATCAAAACCATAAACAGTGAAGAAGGGGAATGTCCTGTGGATTCACTCACTGCACTGTTCAAAGCATATTCTGCCCATGGTAGCAGGTCTGACCAGTTATCTTGTTGTTCTGATATAAAGCACCTGAGATATTTCTCTATATTTTGATTGGCTCGTTCTGCTGCTCCGTTAGTCTGGGGGTGATAGGCCGAAGAGAAGGATAAGTCTATCCCCACATTCTTACAAAACCCTTTCCAGAATCTGGAGACGAATTGGGTCCCCCTATCAGAGACAATCCCAAGAGGAATACCGTGTATGCGGACCACGTTAGTAATGAAAATGGGCACCAGTTCGGCTGCCGAAGGTAGTTTCCGAAGAGGAACATAGTGACCCATCTTGGAGAATCGATCAATGACCGTAAGTATTACTGTATTCCCTCTTGACTCAGGTAAGTCTACTATGAAATCCATAGCTAAATGCGACCATGGTCGTTCGGGGATCGGCAAAGACTGGAGTAAACCAATAGGTGCTGTTTTGGGACTTTTATGTCTTGTGCACACCTCGCACACAGCTATGTAATCTTTAACGTCTCGGCGCAACGTGGGCCACCAGAGGAGTTTACGGATACTAGACACTGTTTTGGTGATACCCATATGCCCAGAGGTTTTATTGTCATGATAAATGTTTAGTACTTCCTCTCTTTCGTTCTCAGGTACAAAGAGTTTCGCGGGAGGTTTCCCCCCAGGAGCTGCACCCTGGACGGTCTGCAACCTTTTCACCAGAGGAGACGAGACACTAATTGTGGTAGAGGCTATAATCCTTTCCTGGGGTACAATGGGATGCTGATCTTGGATATTATGTTCGTAAGATTCATACTGTCTCGATAATGCGTCTGCTTTAATGTTTCTGGACCCAGGTCTATAGGTAAGCACGAAATTAAAACTTGAAAGAAACAATGACCATCTCGCTTGTCTGGAATTTAAACGTTTAGCATCTCCAATGTACGTGAGATTCTTATGATCGGTTATGATAACGATGGGGTCCCTAGACCCCTCCAATAAGTATCTCCATTCTGCCAAGGCCGAGATGACTGCTAACAACTCTCTATTTCCGATATCATAGTTCCTCTCTGCCGGGGACAATTTCCGGGAATAGAAGCCGCATGGATGCAAGGGTTTGTCAGGTGCCTCCCTTTGGGACAAGACTGCACCAAGACCTAGTTCGGAGGCGTCAACTTCTACTTGGAAAGGCATAGCCGGATCTGGATGTCGGAGAACAGGGGCAGTAGTGAATGCTTGTTTAAGTGCCTCAAAGGCTTGACTGGCTTGAGGTGTCCATTTCTGATTTCCCACCCCTTTCTTTGTCATAGCCGTGAGGGGAGCTACCAAGGCTGAAAAGTCTTTAATGAATCTCCGATAGTAATTAGTAAACCCCAGAAACCTCTGGATGGCTTTAAGCCCTTGGGGTAGAGGCCAGTCAAGGATTGCTGAGAGTTTTTTAGGATCCATTTGAAAACCCTCAGGGGTTATTATGTAACCAAGGAAATGCACTGTTTCTATGTCGAATAAACATTTTTCTAGTTTACAATACAATCCAGCCTCCAATAGTTTTTTCAATACTTGTTTCACGTGGGCGTGATGAGTTTCCATATCAGGAGAGTATATCAGGATGTCATCCAGATATACTATGACGAACGCTTGCAGAAAGTCCCTTAGGGTATCGTTTATGAGGTCCTGAAAAACGGCTGGCGCATTACATAATCCAAAGGGCATCACCAGGTATTCATAATGCCCGCTACGTGTATTAAAAGCCGTTTTCCATTCATGCCCCTTTTTAACCCTTACCAGGTTGTAAGCTCCGCGTAAATCGAGCTTCGTATATATACGGGCCCCTTTTAATCGGTCGAATAATTCTGTTATGAGAGGTATGGGATATGCATTTCTTATAGTTATCCTATTCAAACCTCTATAATCAATGCAGGGTCGCAGATCTCCCTCTTTTTTGGAGACAAAAAAGAAACCTGCTCCTGCTGGAGAGGAGGACCGTCTGATGAATCCTCGCTCTAGATTCTCCCTTATGTATTCCTCCATAATGTCATTTTCTTTTTGTGACAAAGGGTATACGTGTCCTCTAGGAGGCATAGTACCGGGGAGTAACTCTATAGCACAGTCATATGGACGATGTGGTGGTAGAGCCTCAGTCCTGGCTTTAGAGAACACCTCCTTTAATGCCAGATAACATTCAGGGACCTCTGTGGATAAAGGAGGGGCTGTGGCAATATTGAGGCTACCAATCACATTGACCCTGCCCAGGCAATTTGACTGACAACTAGGACCCCAACATTTTATGTCTCTCTGGACCCAATCAATAACCGGGTTGTGCTCTGTTAACCATGGAAACCCAAGAACGACAGGACATGAGGGAGATTCAATAATTTGAAATCTTATCGTTTCACGGTGCAAAACTCCTGTTTTCATACATACATCAACAGTGTCGTGAGTGATATGTGGACATGACAGGGGTTTTCCATCTATGGCTTCCACCATCAGAGGCTTCTCCTTGAGAACCAGAGGTAAGAGGTTTTTTGCAGCAAAATATTTGTCCATGAAATTACCTGAGGCCCCAGAGTCTAAGAACGCCTCAGTCTTGAGGTGAACCCCCTCCCAGGTTAGGGAGATCGGTACCAGAATCCTGGATTTTTTTTTTTCACTATCCACAAAGGAGGCATACAGAGAACCGATAACTTGGGTATTAGCTGTTCTTTGACCCGATTTGCCACTCTCACCCCTGCTAACCCTGGGTCTCTGAGGACATTGAAGGCGGAAATGATCTGCCCCTGCACAATAGAAGCAGAGCCCCTTTTCTCTTCTGTGAGCTCTTTCTGCTTCCGAAATACCCGTTTTTCCTATTTGCATAGGTTCAACGACTGGTATATCTGTTTTTGCGTTCTCCGGGTTACCTGACGTACTGGTGTGTCTGGGTAATAAGGGTAAAGGAGGCAAGACCCTTCTGGGTCTGTCTCTGGGGTGTCTCCTTTCCCTAATTTGATCGTCCATGGCTATGCAAAAATCAATTAGATGGTCCAGATTTTCTGGTAATTTTAAGGGAGCCAGCTCAAACATAAAAGCCTCGTTCAGGCCTTCGGTAAAGGCTAAGGTTAAAACGTCGTTCGGCCAAAGCACCTCTGAAGTCAGAGTCTTAAACTCTATGGCATAGTCGGAGACCCTCCTATTACCTTGTTTAATGTGAAACAAGGACCTACCCGCATTGGTAGCCCTTCTAGAGGGATCAAAGGTACGTTTTAACTCAGAGGTAAAACCCTCATAGTCATAGATGATGGGTTTCTTATTTTCCCACAAGGGCGTAGCCCATAATAAAGCTTTTTCTGATAAATGATTAATCAGATAGCCCACTTTGGCTTTATCAGACATACAGGACCCTGGGTTATTCTCGAACAAGATCTCGAGTTGGGTCAAAAAACCCCGGCATAAGCTTGGTGTCCCATCATAGCGTAAGGGTGCCTTCATACTAAGCCTATGTCTTTCGGGAGAGGCCGAACTGACCCTAGGCAATACCGGGTCTGGAGGGTTTGTGGTTCCTGTATTGGACTGATTTAACAGGGTTTGCAGAGCGAGAGCAATCTGGTCCATCCTATGGTCCTGCTCTTCTTGTCTGGCTGCGATACGTGCCAACTGATTAGAGAGGTCTGCGGGATCCATTGGCCCTGACGTAATGTCACGATTCCCCCTGAATACCAGAATAGTGGTCCCTATACGTAGACCGATTTCTAACCTTCCGATCCTTGAATGGTCTGCACAACTAGACAGATAATTAACCAGACAATATACAAAAAAGGGTCAACACCAGACAGATGTACAGAATAGAGTATTCGTTCTCCCTAGGACCTTAGTAATATAAGGGGTAGTCTGATGTGTGCTTAGGGTGCCACACAGACCGACCTCGGTACCAAAGTTAAGAGCAGAACCGTGAGAAGAGTTAATGCCAATACCAGGGGTTATGCACAGGGTGGTTCGTTCGCCAATGCCAGGGGTCATACACAGAATGGTTCGTTCGCCAATGCCAGGGGTCATACACAGAATGGTTCGTTCGCCAATGCCAGGGGTCATACACAGAATGGTTCGTTCGCCAATGCCAGGGGTCATACACAGAATGGTTCGTTCGCCAATGCCAGGGGTCATACACAGAATGGTTCGTTCGCCAATGCCAGGGGTCATACACAGAATGGTTCGTTCGCCAATGCCAGGGGTCATACACAGAATGATTAAAGTCAGAAGCAAGGTCAGACACAGATAATAGCCAAAATACACAAGAGCTCTGCGGGAAGTGAATACCACGTCAGGGCACCGGCAACTCTGTGAGGCTGGGCTTTAAACCCGGCGGGTCTGCGTCAGCGCGCCAGGCCCCGCCCCCCGGCGTCCCACGTGTGTGGAAACTGGCTGCGATATCACTCGGCGCCTGGTCAGCGAGCAGCGAGGAAGCTGCTGCCAGGCGCCGCCGGAACGGGGGCATATCATGACAGGCAACCACTCCGGGGGCGCTTGGGATGAGCGATGTGAAATCGCCGGACAAGAGTAGGTGCTCTAACCTCAGCAGCCGGGATCCAAGAGTCCTCTTCGGGCCCATAGCCTGCCCATCGAACCAGATACTCAAGACGACGACGGTAGAAACGAGAATCCAAAATCTCCTGAACCTCGTACTCATCATCACCGATGGCCAGCAGAGGACCGGGACGAGGCGGCGTGCGTTCAGTGAAAGGATCTGGAGGGGACGGACGTAACAAAGAGACGTGGAACACTGGATGTACATCGAGCTCTTGAGGAAGTTGTAGTCGCACCGCTGTAGGGGATACTACTTTGGATATAACGAAAGGCCCCAGGAAGCGAGGTCCCAACTTCCGAGATGGGCACCGTAGTCTGATGTGATTGGAAGACAACCATACTGAATCGCCCACCATGTATTGTGGTGCTTGATCTCGGTGCCTATCCGCAAACTGCTTGTAGGATCGTTGGGCTGATAGTAAGGATGCCCTGACCTTTTTGTACCCCTCAATGATCTGTGCCATACGTTGATTTAGTGAAGGAATATTACTAGAGATCGGTGATCCTGGTAACATCGTAGGGTGTTGTCCATAATTCACATGAAATGGTGATTGACCAGTAGAACGATGAACTTGGTTATTATACGCGAACTCAGCAGTGGGCAGTAGGTCGTACCAGTCATCTTGTAGGTGGGAGACAAAGCATCTTAAATATTGTTCAAGTGTACCGTTTGTTCTTTCAGTTTGGCCATTAGTCTGTGGATGATACGCGGTAGATAGGTTCTGTTGGATATGTAGGTTGTTACAGAAGGCTTTCCAGAATTTAGAGGTGAATTGAGTTCCTCTGTCAGAGACGATGGTGGATGGTAGGCCGTGTAGGCGGAAGATTTCTCTGATGAATAAGGATGCCGTCTGAGCAGCGGTAGGTATACATTTATGAGGGACGAAATGAGCCATCTTTGAAAAGCGATCTACTACCACCATTATGGTATCGTAACCGGCAGATATAGGTAATTCTACTATGAATTCCATGGATATATCCACCCAAGGAGCTTGTGGTATAGGCAACGGTTGTAGTAGTCCTTGGGGACGTCTACGAGGAACTTTTACACGAATACACACCGGACAATTAGTTACATAGGACTTTATATCTTTGGCCATTTGTGGCCACCAGAAGGAACGGTTGATCAGGTCAGTAGTCTTACGAATTCCTCCGTGGCCACCCAGGAGGGAGTCATGACAGTATTGGAGTACGGGCAGTAGTGCTGCAGCGGGTACATATATTTTCTTATCGTGTAGCAGAAATCCGTCTTGTCGACGCAAGGATAATGACGTGTTCTTCTGTTCCAGACTATTCGTGTGTTGTTTAATAGTATCCCATAGAGACAGTCTGGTGATCGCGAAACATGTTCTAGGCAGTATAAAATCATTATCAATTTCAGGAAGATTTTCTTGTGCTCGAGACAAGGCATCGGCCTTCCCGTTTTTACTACCAGGTCGGTACGTGATGATTATATTAAATCGACTGAAAAATAGTGCCCACCTGGCTTGTCTTGGCTTCAATCTGCGTGCTTGTTGTAGATATTCGAGGTTTCTGTGATCTGTAAGGATGATTACGGGATGGTGTGCCCCTTCGAGCAAATGACGCCACTCTTCTAGTGAAAGCTTAATAGCGAGCAGTTCTCTTTCGCCTACGTCGTAATTCCTTTCTGCCGAGGCGAGAGTTTTTGAAAAGAAGGACACCGGACGTAATATATCATCTTTTTTACCCCTTTGAGATAGTATCGACCCGACGGCAAAGGCTGAGGCATCCACTTCTAGAGTGTATTGTAATGTAGGGTCGGGTATCGCCAAGACAGGTGCTGTAGTTATAGTTTCTTTTAGTTGTTGGAACGCTTTCTGAGCTTCTTCAGACCACCGGAACGGAGTTTGTATCTTGGTCAAGTTAGTTAATGGTCGAGCTATGGCAGAGAAGTTCTTTACGAATTTTCTGTAGAAATTGCAGAATCCGATGAAACATTGAACCCCTTTTTTGTTAGCTGGTGCGGGCCATGTGGTGACTGCTCTCACTTTAGCCGGATCCATCTGTATATATCCTGGAGTGATAATGAATCTGAGGAATTCTATACTTCTTGTGTGGAATAAGCATTTTTCTAGTTTGGCGTATAAATGATGTTTCAACAGTCTTAATAATACGGTCCGGACGTGGTTCTCGTGGGACTCGGCTGTGTTTGAGTAGATTAATATATCATCCAGGTATATTATCACAAATTGATCTAATATATCTCTAAAAATATCATTAAGGAATCTTTGGAAGGTGGCGGGGGCATTGCATAGGCCGTACGGCATTACCAGGTACTCATAATGGCCGTATCTGGAACGGAAGGCGGTTTTCCACTCATCCCCGTCTCGTATTCTGACGAGGTTATACGCACCCCTTAGATCGAGTTTCGTGAATATCGTAGAAGTTCTTAATCTGTCCATTAATTCTGTTATCAGGGGTAGTGGGTATTTGTTTTTGATGGTGATAGAATTGAGGGCGCGGTAATCCACACAAGGTCTGAGTCCCCCATCTTTCTTCCCTACAAAGAATATAGGAGCACCCGCAGGTGAGGTGGAAGGTCGAATAAATCCTTTTTGCAAGTTTTCTTCTACGTATTCTTTCAGGGTTTTTAGCTCGGGTTCTGATAGCGGGTATATCCGCCCATGAGGAATAGGAGCCCCAGGTAGCAAATCTATAGGACAATCGTAAGTTCTGGAGGGTGGTAGCGTATCTGCTCCTTTTTTCTCGAATACTTTATGGAGGTCACGATAGATCTTGGGTATTTCGGTACACACCGCTACTGTGTGTATTTGTGAACCAGTAGTGCCCAGGGTGTTTATTGGTTCTTCTTGGTCGAAGGTTATGGTGCTGTTGATCCAGTTTATACTCGGATTATTCTTTCGCAACCAATTCAGGCCAAGGACGGCTGGGAATACTGGTGATGATACAATATCAAAGACAATGGTGTCATTATGGCTTTCGCCAATACGAGCGGGCAACGGTATAGTCTCTTTGGTGATCGGTCCAGACAACGGCGAGCTACCATCCAGGAGTTGTATGGGATAAGGCTGTTTCTTGTACATGGTGGGGATCCCCAAGGATTGGGCCATATTACAATCCATGAAGCAGCCGCTTGCTCCTGAGTCAAGCATGGCGTTGATGTTCATGGCGCGGTTGTTCCACTGTAAAGACAAAGGTACAATCATATGGGTAGACATAGCATTGCACACACTTCTGACTGAAATAAAGGCTGGGACAGCTAGCGGCTTACCCATATGACTGCTAGGTTTATCTCGGCACTCCCGTACATGGTGCCTGGCACGACCACAGTAGAGGCATAGGCCTAAGGAACGTCTCTTCGATTTCTCGGCTTCTGTAAGCGGCCCTCTAGCGACCCCTATTTGCATCGGTTCTTCCTCGTCCAAACCGGTTGTAGGAGCGCTTGGTGGTAGAGACGGAAGAGGCCTCCTGGTCGGTGTTGGGGCGTGGTAACCGGCACGTTCGGCCCTCCTTTCGCGGAGCCTACGGTCAATATCGATGCTTAGAACCATAAACTTCTCCAGAGTTCTGGGTTTCTCGACTCTTGCGAGCTCGTCTTTAATAGTTTCTGATAATCCTTTTCTAAATCTGGCTATTAAGGCCGGTTCATTCCATTCGGAATCCAGGGCGAGATGCTTGAAGTCTGTTATATATTCTTCGACGTCGTTCTTTCCTTGTCTTAAATTTTCGAGAGCTTGAGCTGCATTACTCAGCCGGTGAGGGTCATCATACATTTCCTCCATTTTCTTAGAAAACACATCCCAACTATTTAATAGAGAACTATTGGTGCTTATCAAGTGGTGTGCCCATTTCTGGGGTTTACCTGTTAGTAGTGATATCGTAGTCCTGACCTTGATAAAGTCGTTCCTGTAGGTACGAGGTTGTAGACAAAACATGAGGTGGCATGATGTTATGAAGGAACGGAACTGGGCACGGTCACCGCCGAACTTCTCCGGGGGCGCCACGTATGGTTCGGGTCCCGTTGGGTTCATGTCAGGTGGAGGTACGGTAACTACTGCGGCTCCACCAGTGGTAGCACTACCGGCTGACCCTTGGTCTAAACGGTTCAGATGTCTTTGCATAGCCACCTGGTTGGCTTCCAGTACCTGGACAGACTGTGTCAGTACGTTAAGCTGTTGTGATATGGCGGTCAGAGCTTCTGGTATACTTGCTGGTTCCATGATGATGGCTAGTTCGTTCTGTCAGGATTAGGCGGTGGTGGGAACCAATGTGCAATATATACCAACTCGGCTCATCTACTATGTGGAGGGTTAGATATAAATATACAACCTTATCCACAATAGTGCATGGGTGATAGGTAGAATCAGGTGCGTGGTGATGTCCAAAGCAGGTTTCAGGATAAAGGCAGGTAATAACGTTGATAATCTTAGCCGGGGTCAAAAGGGTTATTTCAGACAGCATAAACGGTGAATCAGGCAGAGGGTCTTAGGATGAAGGCAGTCAGCAGAATCGTTGGGCAAAAGCAAGGTTCGGTACACGGTAATATCAGAGTAGGCTTCAGAGGATCAAACAGGTTGAAACACATGAGAGACTAGACGAACTAGCAATGAACTCACCAATCAGCCGGCTTCTTATAGAGGAATCTCAGGTTCTAGCTGATTGATGGGCGGGATGATGTCAGACGTATAGAGCGTCGCGGCGCGCCGCGCGCGCGCATGCGCGGATCATTTTCATCTCTGGATGTGGCTGTGGAAGGAGCCTGGACGCTGTTGGTAAGCTCGCCGGCGGCCATCTTGGGTCCGCGCGGCGGCGCGGCAGGTGGGTGATCCTCACACAACACGTGATAGTGCCCCAAGATGCCTAAATGCATCGAGTTGCTGCCATGTGATTGGCTGATTAGCAATTAGTGTTAACAAGCAATAGAACAGGTGTTCCTAATAAACTGGCCAGTGAATATATGTTTAAAAAAAAATGTCCTGCGACTCCGTGGTTCAGTAAAAGCAAATGTGAAATTTTATTTGAAAAACATTAATGTTTTAATCCCAAAGGACTTTTTTTGAAACCATTTAACTCTCTTGAAATACTTACATTGTCTTGAAAAAAGTACTGCCAAGTAAAAGCCGTTACTTGTCAAATAAAATGTCACATTTTCTTTCACTGAGCCTGAGTTGTGAGACATCTTGAGTTATTATATATACAGTTAGGTCCATATTTGTTTGGACACAGGCACAATTTTCATACTTTTGGCTCTGTATGCCACCAGATTAAAATTAAAATGAAACAATCCAAAGAAGAGCAGACTTATTTCAAGGGGTTGACCATAAATATCAAGTACAAATTTTAGGAACTGCAACCATTTGTATACACAGTCCCAACATTTTCAGTTCTCAAATGTAATTGAACAAATGAATATAATCACAATTAAAATGCTAATGTTTAATATTTTATTGAGAATCCTTTACTGGCAATGACTGAGTGAAGTCTGAAACCCATGGACAGTACCAAAGACTTGGTTTCCTCCTTTCTGATGCTTTGCCATGCTCTAACTGCAGCTGTCTTCATTCTTTGTGGGTCTTTCTGCCTTTAGTTTTGCCTTCATCAAGTGAAATGCATGCTCAATTGGGTTGAGATCAGTTGATTGACTTGGCCATTTCAGCATATTCCACTGCTTTTCCTTCAAAAACTCCTGGGTTGCTTGTGTGGTGTGCTTTGGATCACTGTCCATCTGTACTGTGAAGCGCCGTCCAATCAACTTTGCCAAAAAAAATCTAAAAAAGCCAGACCAGTTCTGGAAAAGCATTCTTTGGCTGGATGTAAAACATGGTGGAGGTAATGTGATAGCATGAGCACATGTATGGCTTCCAGTGGCACTAGGTCAGTGGTGTTTTTTGATGATGTGACAGAAGACAGAAGCAGCCAGATGAATTCAGCAGTGTTTAGAGATATACTGTCAGTCCAGATTCAGCTAACTGCAGCAAAGTCTTGCAAAGTTTGCAACGTGTGGTGAACCCTCTGTATTTTTCTCGTGAAGTATTCACTTGATTGTAGACTTTGACAATGATACGCCCACCTTCTGGAGAGTGTCTTGCACTTGTCTGGATGTTGTGAATGACTTTACCATTGAGAGGATCCTACGATCATCTACCACTGTTGTCTCCTTTTTCACTTGCATGGACAGCTCCTTTGAACGCATGATGTAGGTTCACAGCAATAGATTTCAAAGATTCCAATAGATTTCACACTGAAAATAATATTTTTTATTATTGCAGTAGTTATTTACACATCCCAGCAATTCACAGAACTGCATCACAGAGCTCATGTGCTACATTCCCCATATGCAGCACAGAACTCTGGGTAAGACATGCAAATGACATCCGCAATTTCTCATTTATCTGCATCGTGGGTCTGTTTTCACACAGAACCCTCCAATCAATGCCATGCCATACTAGATGGCTTTTTTTTTAAGGCGAGATCGGGTTTATGCTCTGACCTGTTGTATAAACCTGATGTAGCACATGATCTCTGTGATGCGGTTCTTTGAGTTGCTGGGATATGTAAATGACTTCTGCAATAATAAGGTATAAGGAGTATAAAACACAATCTTAAATCATCAATTTTATTTCTTTGCTTGCAGTGCTCATTTGCCAATGTGTGGGGTGTAGGGGTCTAGGTGAAGGCTAGATTGTACTGTATATTGCGTAAGGAAGGGTTGGTACCACATCCTAAATAGACTCCAGCATTTCCCTTTCAGTCTAATATTCCCTACCAAGTTTCCTGTCATTCATAGCTCGTTTGGCTTTAACAACGGAAATCTGATATTCATAAAATTGGCCACCTCCTGACTAATAGCTTTGAGAATGCCAGTACCTATTTCTCATTAAAATGTTATTTAAGTTTCACATAAGCAGTTACAGTCATCAAATGAATACATTCATCTTTAATAGTTTTAATTCTACAGCAGCTATTACCTAAATGTAGGCATGGAGTCTGGTTTTTGGAGTACTTATAACAGATTTTGTTGATTTTGTATAACTGCTTCTTTAATCTGTTTTTCATTGTAAAATAACCTTTTTTGCATACCTTGATCAATAATGGAGCAGCTAAGTAGTCAGCTATCAGCCGAAGGAATAAGACCAGCTAGAGAGCATAGAAATAATACGACAACCAGGAGTATTGTTGGAGGAAAGTTTGAAGTCCACACAAGTTGAGAATGACATGTTTGAATTAATCCCTATATTTATGTTAGCGTTTATTTTTCGCTTGCTCTTGATTACCAATGTGACATCACCTGGTATAACCGACCTTTGATAACTGAAAGGTGTGCATAGGTTTATTGAATACAATCCCAATTTTGAGTTTAAACTATGTCCTAAATTGCAGATTGCTATTTTCAGGGTAAATGACTAATTGAAAGATTTGTTTTAAAAATTGGTCTTTTACTGGCAGAAAACACTGTCTATTGTCAGTGACTAGCTCCTAATAATGACAAAAATACCTATGCTATTTTCATATACATATATGATATCTCTGAATGCTCATTTCATGATAGATCCCCTGTAATTCTAGTGCAGGTAAATATTTACCACATATAGAAGACTAGCATTGGTTTTCCCATTTGGCCCCAACATTTAACAGCCCTCCACCCTCTTCTCTACTCAGGAACATATGTACAGTGGCAACAAAAAGTATGTGAACCCTTTGGGATTACGTGGAGTTTTGCATGAATTGGTCATAAAATGTGCTCTGATCTTCATCTAAGTCACAACAATTTGAAAAACACAGTCTGCTTAAAATAGTACAACACAAACATTATATGTTTTCATGTGTTTATTGAACATAACGTAAACATTCACAGTGCAGGGTGGAAAAAGTATGTGAACCCCTAGCCTAATGACTTCTCCAAGAGCTAATTGGAGCCAGGAGTGAGTCAACCTTGAGTCCAATCAGTGTGATATTATTGGATGTGTTGCTGAAAGCTGTTATGCCCTTTAAAAACACACACCAGTTTTGGGTTTACTGGTTTCAAGAAGCACTGCCTGATGTGAGCCATGCCTCGCAGAAAAGAGCTCTCAGAAGACCTACGATCAAGAATTGTTGACTTGCATGAAGCTGGAAAGGGTTACAAAAGTATCTCCAAAAGCCTTGATGTTCATGTGTCCACAGTAAGACAGACTTTCTACAAATGGAGAAAGTTCAGCACTGTTGCTACTCTCCCTAGTCGTGGTCGTCCTGTAAAGATGACTGCAAGAGCACAGCGCAGAATGCTTAATGAGGTAAAGAAGAATCCTAGAGTGTCAGCTAAAGACTTACAGAAATCTCTGGCACATGCTAACATTTTTGTTGACACATATACAATAAGGAAAACATTAAACAAGAATGGAGGACATGGGAGGACACCACGGAGGAAGCCATTGCTGTCCAAAAAGAATATTGCAGCACGTTTGAAGTTTGCAAAAGAGCACCTGGATGTTCCACAGCACTACTGGCAAAATATTCTGTGGACAGATGAAACCAAAATTGAGTTGTTTGGAAAAAACACACAACGCTATGCGTGGAGAAAAAAAGGCACAGCACACCAACATCAAAACCTCATCCCCACTGTAAAACATGGCGGAGGAAGCATCATGGTTTGGGGCTGCTTTGCTGCCTCAGGGCCTGGACGGATTGTTGTCATTGATGGAAAAATGAATTCCAGAGTTTATCAAGACATTTTGCAGGAAAACGTAAGACCATCTGTCTGCCACCTGAAGTTCCGCAGATGATGGGTGATGCAACAGGACAATGACCCAAAGCATACAAGTAATTTAACAAAAGAATGTCGTCAACAAAACAAAATACGCCTTCTGGAGTGGCCCAGTCAGAGTCCTGACCTCAACCCGATTGAAATGCTGTGGCATGACCTTAAGAGAGCGATTCACACCAGACATCCCAAGAATATTGCTACACTGAAACAGTTTTGTGAAGAGGAGTGGTCCAAAATTACTCCAGATCGTTGTGCAGGTCTGATCTGCAACTACAGGAAACATTTGGTTGAGGTTATTGCTGCCAAAGGAGGGTCAACCAGTTATTAAGTCCAAAGGTTCACATACTTTTTCCACCCTTTACTGTGAATGTTTACAAGTTCTGTTCAATAAAAACATGAAAACATATAATGTTTGTGTTGTATTATTTTAAACAGACTGTGTTTTTCAAATTGTTGTGACTTAGATGAAGATGAGAGCACATTTTATGACCAATTCATGCAAAACTCCACGGAATCCCAAAGGGTTCACATACTTTTTCTTGCCACTGTAGCTTGGGGCTACCATACTGTCTGAATAGGAAAATTCATATAGAAGACTTTGTATTGCAGGAAAAAGGGTCATACATGTAAAGACGCCCTATGTATCCAGAGAACTTACAACTAAGGTTTAAAGGGGGAGTCACATTAAATGACAAAATTATACAACACTCCACTTGCCGATTCCTGTTTGTACATGCTCATAGACTTGATACCACACCACTGGAACACAGCAGCACAGTGGGCTTGGAACACAACAGCACGGCTGTCAGGGAGATGGGATGGTTCAGAACAGCTATGCAGGGATACACTGACATATAGGACTGGTACTCACTGCAAATGTAATTGCAAGGTCTATGGGTAAGCCAGAAGCCTTGCTGGAGAGCTGGTAGAAGGTGAGAAGGATAAACATGGAAAAACTGTGGTTGGAGCAGAAGAACCAACTCACACAGATGACTCAAGCACTGACTCATCTGAGAATTGTCCTTAAGTAGATAATTTGTCAGTGCTCTGTGAGACAGGTGGAAGTCCTGGATCAAATGCAGATAATGTACCCTAAATATGAGCCGATCAGAGACAGCTCTTCCTCTGGACTTGCCTTACCCAGTATCTCCATGCAGTCCAGGACTTCACAATTGTGAAATCACTTACCACTTTGAGGTGATGGTATTTCACATTGAAATACCATCTCCCAGGTGGAAGCGGTAAATTGCAAAAACTTAAGCTTCCACGTGGAGGTGCACACTAATGCTTTGTATAGGAGACATTAATGTACAGTAAGCTCGCGCAGGGAATAGCGCCACTTGAGCTGCAAACTCAGTTTGTGGCATAAGTCAAATAGCAATAATAGTGATAAGATAACTACAGAAGACGCTATGTGTAACGTCTCCTGCAGTTATCTTATTGACAACAAAATAATAGGGCCCAACGGTTGTTGCATGCATGATGGTTCTTTGAGCAGAATTTGAATCCGTACAAGTGGGTGTTTCTTAGAATGGTATAACTGGGAACATGAGTCAGCTTGTGAGACAGAAACCCATCTCAATTGCATGTATATCCTTGATAAGTGAAGGAGACAACTTGTTATAGTAGGTTTTATTTCCAATGCTGGGCCCATAAACACCAATATTCTACTACCAGGACCTACATTTACTGAAGAGAAGCAAAGAACCAACAGACGATTGAGGACAACAATGTACACTGAGAAAGTGGTTGTGTTACCCCAATGTACGTGTCTCTTTTTCTGTTTATATGCATGCATTGGGTGCCACAAACACCCAAACATTTTCTGTTGAATATATATACTTGTAGTATTCTCCTGCACTTGAAGAAACTTGACATCTTATTTAATACTAACATATAGTTTTAACTTTCATGGATGAAGAGATTTCAGAGTGGGTGGTCTGTCGTAAAAATTTCACTGCCAGGGTTTTAAATAAATTAGAATTTATTTCTGAAGGGCCTGGGGATAGTGACAACAAATTAATATCATATTAGAAGCTGGAAGCCAAGGGAGAGTGAAAATTGGAATTTAATAAGGACTAACGTAAGTACACAGTTATGTAGGAGTGTGTCAGCTCATTATCAGATTCTCCATTCCATGCACCCTCTAAAGTCTCAACCTCAATATATGACATAACTACTTTCTGCATATTAATAAGAATGCATTTAATATCATGTTCCTCCACTTTTATACTTTTACAAATTCTCCAGCTTCTCCTACACAAGCATTTTTTTTAGTTGATACTTATCATTTGGAATTATTACCTATACACATACTTCAAATTATTAAAATTATTATTATTTTTTATGTATATAGCACTAACATCTGTTTTGTTCATCTGTACAACATAGGTGTACAAAGAGTTGACACATTAGAACAATTCACATGGCGTATAAGAGACAATACAGTATTATCAGGGGACCCTGTTCCTTGAAGGAAAAGTTCAATCTGTAAGGAATTTATATATTTATGTGTATATATATATATATGTATATGTGTGTGTGTGTATGTTGTGAGGTAGGCATGTGCAAGTGTCTTTGGGTAAGATATGCGACAGGATTCCGAATCTGCTTTCCTTGGTTGTAGAGATTATACACAGTGGCCAAGTTCAACTTGCTTCTCCATGGGTCTAAGGCTGGGGTCAGATGAGCACACTATGTGCGCTTGTACTGATGTGCGTTCCTGCGTCCGTCGCAGCGTTGTGATGTTGCGACAGGGCCGGCCACATGCTGTAGTGTGCACATGAATTGCGCGCGCTACAGCAGGCGTGCTGCATCCATTTAGAAAGCCTCCCTGTCGAAGCGCTAGGATGCGCGTTCGACGGGGCTGTAGAGCGCGATCCTCCATAGGAGGATTGAGCCTTACAGTGCTGAGTGCACTAACTACGCTCAGCGAGGTGGCCAGTCAGGCGTCAGATGGGCATCAGAGCGGAAGGAACGTTCATTCTCACGGACTTTCCTTCCGCTGTTAAAAACGCTCGTCTATGTAGAGCAGAGATAGGATGGTCAGGCATTTGGACCAGGATTCAAGTCTGCTTCTCCAGTGGCGTCATTAGTGTTGGTGTCACCCGATGCGGTAACTCATGGTGTCACCCCCCCCCCTGAGTTTTACGGTTTCCTTTTTTAACTACTCTTACTCATAAATCAGTACTCCCATATAACAATAGGGAGATGACAAGGATACAAATCAAGAATGAAAACTAAAAGGATGTTCATAGGGCATCTGAAAGCTAATACTTACAATTGAGTCTGTCTTCCTTCCATGCATCTTTTTATGACAAATTATGGGTACCAGACATATACATGAATCAGTCAAGCATTACAAATACTTGATCCTTGTGAATTTTCAAGAATATAGTGCCTTGTTTGCCAGCATGTCCATCACTTGATGCATTACGTGTTAATTGGAATTGTATCAGTAGTGCCTGAACATTGTTTTGACTTTCTTCTCTCGCGCATATTTAATTTTATTGGTCCTGGTTTGACTATTTTTAAATACAAAAAACAATTGCCATTATTTTCGTTCCAGAATACACAGACCGCTCTAATTTGGGTTCCCGGAAGCACGGTATTTGTCATTCCACCGCATAACTTTAAGCCCTCTCCTTATAAACAAAGTCTTCAAACAGAACACAAACGTAGAACAAACGTATGGTCAACTTTTGCACACAGTACATGTCTGCTACCCTCCCTTCCCTTCTGATGCCTGGCAAGCAAACTGTGGAGAAATCCATACACTTCTCTAAAAAGAAAATAGTTTTCGTGATTCATAATGGAACATTAAACCAGACGATATTCAAGATGAAAGGTCAAGCCGCAATAGAAACAGGACCCAAATGTGCCTCCAGATTTTTTTTTTTCCTACGTCTCCTGGCAAACAGCCTCCTGTTTCTCTTTTTCTTAGGCAATAAGATTTACAAAATAAAACAAACAAACATTAAGGCCAACCATGAAAACCAGCTTTATAACCCTGCCTTTTCCTATAGAAGAACAGCCTGCTACACAGAACAGGATTAGTTCATGGAATCCATATGGAACGGGTGGTTACACCTAGCAAGTCTTCAAATCATCATGCAAACATTTATAATTGCAACTTCTTTAATTAAAAAAATGCAATTATAATTCAAGTGTCTGCTTATGTCATGGGAAAATCAATAGGCATTTTTTTCTTGAAATATGTATTTCCTAAGTTTTCAAATTGATATATGTTCACCAAATCAACCTTTCCAATACCTTTTACCTTTCTGTACGCATTTGGTTATAAAAATCACTTTTGACTGGAGAATTATGTGAATAATACTCAAACATTCTTTAAGGGCATTTATAAGTTAAAACATGCGTGTAATGTGCAAAATGTGTGCACGTTTACCTGTGGTCCAGTTGTAAAGTGGAAAGTGAAATCAGATTTTTCTTCTTCCTGCTCTTCTTCGATGCCTGTGCCTGACCTTGTGCCTGATCACAGCTAAGACATTGAGGCTAGCGTCAGACGAACGCAGTCATCACGTCCGTGTCGTAGCACAGTTTAACGTCCATCGTAGCATTGATTTGTGATCATTAGAGACCAAGGCACAAAGCACGTGCGCACCGAAGCCACGCAGGTGGCAACTGACGCAGAGGCGGACTGACAACTATTGGGGCCCCCGGACAATAGAAGATCATGGGGCCCCCTTGTACCCTGCCCACTGACGGTCATGTCCACATAAACCCCACCCACATAATGCAATACAGACGTGTACAGAATTTATTTCTTAAAACTATTTTCAAAGTAAATGTTTTAATAGGACAAAATCCAATCAGATCCACATGCTAATAAGCTATCATGCCCCCTCCAAACCACTACAGATGGCTACCACTCTGTGTGAGGGTATGAGCATATGACAGAGCTCCACAGCAATAAAACTCACAGTAATGTGCTGTGCGTATGAACAAATCACAGAGCTCCACAGCAATAAAACTCACAGCAATGTGTGTTGGTTAGAAATTAGGGTTAGAAATAAGGGGTACAGGTTAAGGGCTAGAAATTGGGGTTAGACACTAGTGGTAGAGAAACGGAGGTCAGAAATCAGGGTTAGAAGCTTGGGTTGGAAATTAGGGGTACAGATTAGGGTTAGAAACTAGGGTTGGGGGAGGCGGAGCTAGCTGTGGAAGCGAGCAGCAGCATTTTGGAGGAGCTCTGTGTCTACCACGGATTTTATTGCTTTTTTCGCCGTTTGCACTGCCCTGTGAGCTTCCCGGTTGGCTAGAGGGATCCTGGAGAGTTGAGGTACCTGATTTAGCCCTGAGTTTCGTGCCCGGGGACAGATTGCTGCCGGCAGCGCGATTTGGGCCTAGTCACAGCGGCCATCTTGGAAGCCTACTCGAGGCGTATTGAGATTCCCTCACCGCCCTGCGACCTCGTGCCAGCCCAGCATCTCCGGAACCATGCCTACCGGTCGTTCCCAGCGACGGGCCCCCCGACAGAGGGACATTCGGGATGTTTTGCGAGGTGGGTCCGCTTTTACGGGACTGACTGCTTCTTCCTCCCTCCCCCCGGGCTATGGCTCCTCGGAGGCTGACAGCGACTATGAACCTCAGGGGGGTATTACTGGGATGCCCTGGCTTGCCCCGCAGTCACCGGCGTCTGACTCCCGACCCCTCTCGGCGGCTGCTAGGAAACGGGCACAGAAGAAGAGAAAATCAGCAATGCGGACATCGTCCGGGGCAACGCCGGACACAGAGGATATTTTTGATGGGGACCCGACTGAGATTCCCCTTACCTCCGCCAGTAATAGTGTGACCTCGGATCATCGGTCTGCAGTGGGGACGGGACTTCGACAGCAACAGGTGCAGGAGGAGGACGACCATCTCCCCTCCACGAAGGGGGATCTCCGCAGGATCTTGGAGGAGCTTCGGGTGATACGTGAGGTGTGGCAGCCTGAGGTGGCGGCGGTCCGCACGGAGATAGCGGCGATGCGTGCTCAGGTGAAGGTGGTACAGGAGACGACTTCTGCTGTGACAACGGAACAAACTCACCTGTCTGGTCAGGTTGCTGGTTTGCGATACCAAGTCGAACTTCTGACACGCTCTGTGGAGATGCTTGAAACGAGACACAGACGCCGAAACATCAGGGTCAGGGGTGTCCCGGACTCTATTACCTCCGACGCTCTGCCGTCCTACGTGACTCGTCTTGTGCTTCAGGTCACGGGGCTTCCCCCTGACACACCTGACATGCTTGGGTCGGTGTTTCGGGTCAGGAGACCTGCGACGAACCCACCTGGGGCTCCTCGAGACGTCGTAGTGGCCTTCCGTGAAGTGGCTTTCAAGGTCAAGGTTATGTCTGCTCCGGGCGCGAGGGATCCCGTACGCTTTGAGGGCTCCACTCTGGCCCTGTATCATGATCTCCCATTCCAGACCCTGATGGCTCGCAGGCGTTTTCGTGAAGTGACATCAGTTCTTCGCCGACAGGGTGTCCGATATCGCTGGGGTCTGGCAGGAGCTTTGGTGGTGACCCACGCAAATGTCCCCTATACCATCACGGATCCCGCGGTGGCTTGGATTGACCTTGCGGCTGCGGGCCTCTCACCAGATCCTCCGGACCCTCGACCGGATTGAAGGCTGGTTTCTATGCCCTCTACCTCTCCAGGTCTGAGCTTTACTGAATTACACCCCCTCCCCTGCATTTCTCTTATATGCTTACGTGTCCCTGGTCTCTAGCTTGGCCTAGTGCCTGGACTTTCAGGACGGTTCGTAATTTGTTTTGATCAGTCCCAGCCTGCATTGCATAGGGCTTTTGCTTTTTTGCCTGCACATGGTACTTTCTGCCTTTTTACTTATTTTTACCGCCCTGTCCTTCTTTGCGACGCATGTTTTTTGACCAGCTGACCGTAGTTACCTTGGCCGGCCTTAAGTGGCTGCATTTATATATGTTTGATTTCCCACCTTGATGAGACCCCCCGTCTAGGGGATGTTTTCTGCTAACATATTGCTATCCTTAGATTTTTTCGATTCGCTGTTTTTACGATGACACTTTTTTGGCCATGTGTGGTTTCCGTTGCTTGTTATGTCTTCTTGTTTGGCCCTGCGAGGTCATCCATTATTTTACAGTATGATGTAATGCTGACTTATTTCAAAATAAAAAAACTTTAAAAAAAAAAAAAAAAAAAAAAAGAAACTAGGGTTATTAGGGGTACAGATTAGATTTAGAAAGTAGAGAGTGACAGAGGAGAGGGATAAAAAGAGAAAAAGTAAAGGAAAAGGTTAATGTGGGGAAATAGATAAAGAAAATTAGAGAAATAGAAAAATTATAATGAAAGATGGCAAAAACACTAACCATGATGAAAGAAATGTTTTTTTTGTTATCATTCATATTCTCTGAATAATGGGCAAGAAATCATAAATTTCGCCAGGGTATGTAAATTTATGAGCACAACTATATATATACATATACACTCATATATATGAGCCCCTAAAAAGACACCCACACACCTCTAATATATGGAGGAGCCACTAAATAGACACCCGCACACCCTGAATATATGGAGGAGCCCATAAAAAGACACCCGCACACCCTGAATATATGGAGGAGCCCCTAAAAAGACACCCGCACACCCTGAATATATGGAGGAGCCCATAAAAAGACACCCGCACAGCCTGAATATATAGAGGAGCCCCTAAAAAGACACCCGCACACCCTGAATATATAGAGGAGCACCTAAATAGACACCCGCACACCCTGAATATATGGAGGAGCACCTAAAAAGACATCCGCACTCGCTGAATATGTGGAGGAGCACCTTAAAAGACACCAGCACACCCTGAATATATGGAGGAGCCCCTAAAAAGACACCCGCACACCCTGAATATATGGAGGAGCCCCTAAAAGGACACCCGCACACCCTGAATATATGGAGGAGCACCTAAAAAGACACCCGCACACCCTGAATATATGGAGGAGCCCCTAAAAAAGACACCCGCACACCCTGAATATATGGAGGAGCCCCTAAAAAAGACACCCGCACACCCTGAATATATGAAGGAGCCCCTAAAAAAGACACCCGCACACCCTGAATGATGGATCATTACGAATTAAAAGCAAAAAAGTGTGATTTGAGCCCAAAATACAGAATCCACTTAGTGAATGATAACAATTAAGCAAAGTGAAGGGCTGACAGGGTCACCAAACATGCTGTGGATATCATACAGTAAAACAAACTCATGTGTTGGGAAATCACAGCAATAATCCACTTTCCTATTAGCCTATAAAGCAGACAGCCTGCTGTGCTGAATATGAGACAAAGATGTATGAGTGCCACTATACTGTGGTGTTGTACAGATCAATGAAAGTATCAGGTGTAATATGACAGATACTGTAGAGTATGTAGGGGAGAGGATGAAAACCCCTGGCAGTGCCAGGATGGCAGTCAAATGGTTCTTTGAAAATTACAGTATATTAACAGCCCCTTATTTAAAGAGGGGTGAGGCAGCTGACCTCTGGCACTCTCTGATGTGTCAGCAGAGAGCCGGTGCAGCTCTGACACAGTCAGTGACCGCCTGAATCCAGTGTGGGACATGCTTTGCATTCTGTGCGGCCAGCACAGATCGCATTGCAGAAACCACAGCCACCTGGACTACCAGAGTGTGCCGCTGCAGGATTAGGGTGTGCACCCCCCTGGTGGCATGTCTATGGGCAGCATGACATGCAGGGCCAGTTCCCTGCTTCTGATGACAGACAAGGGATTAAAAAAAATTCAGGGCCCCTCCCACTCCATGGGCCCCCCACCCCACGGGCCCTCGGTCAGTGTCCGAAGTGCCCGACCTGTCAGTCCGCCGCTGAACGAACGCCATTTAGGCCTCGACGTAAAAGTGCTACGACGTCTGCGTAGCGGCCTTTGTGCGTGATGGCGCGACGTCAGACACAGCGCATTTGTGGCGTCCATCACATTGACGCTCAGAAGTTTTTTTGGTCTGGCTGACTGTACCTGTGTATTAATTTTAATTAATTTTGTTTCCCATATTTCCCTTTTTTCCCCCACATCCGTTAAAAAAAACGGACCACGTGGTGTCTACAGTATCTTCTGTCAGTACGTACGTCTGTTATGCACGCACGCAGAATGCGCTCAGACTGCAATCGTCTGACATTAGCCTAAAGGTGAGACAGTAATGTAAATAAATGTGTGCGTGCCGTTAACCATTAGTGTCTCACCATTATTATCAGAATTATTACACAAACGCGCATGAAGATGTTAAATTTTGGTCGAGATATTAAGATTTATTAGCAAGACATGAAAAATTGTTAGCCGTCAACGTAGCTTTAAGTTACTCAGCGTAACTTAAAAATGTATGCGCGCAGCTAATGCTGGAGTTTCTCCAAGACTCGGGCAGAAGAGATAGCGGTCATCTGAGGGAGAATGTTCCCTCAGAGTGTCTATTGTTTACGTCTACGCGCTAAACCACGATAAATTGGCAAGTGGCAGGTTTGAGAGACACGTGACAGACCTTGTTTGGAGTGATAGCGGTAGCGTAGTTGGTGAATGCAGACTGTCACAGTAATTTGCATAGTTCCTTTTGTGTGTTTAATTTTCTACCCTACTGTTTTTATATTTCTTTTTTTTAAATTTTCCTGTTTTTTTTGTTTTAAATTATTTTACCCCCTTTTCTTTACTATATTTTCATGAAGAGTATAGTGAGAGGAGACGGTAGGAGGAGTACTATAGGAGAGGAGAGGAGGAGACCAGGAAGGTGTGTATGCATGTGTGGGAGAGGTGTTGAGGTTTCAGGACGAGGCAGTAGACTAGGGTCTAGTGTTAGGCGGATTGGTGAGGGGGAGCATAGGCATAGTAGTGTGGGGAGTGTTGGGTGTAGGGATGTGTGGGGGTGCATAGGCATAGAGGTCAGCATAAATTTAAGGTGGAGGAGGAACATTGTCAGGGTGCGGTACCAAGGTGGCACCGGGGTGAAGGGAATATGAGCCCAGCATAGGCGTCTCTATAGGTGGGCAAGGGGGGGCAATTGCCCCCCTAGGTTATTGCTTGCCCCCCCACCAGAAATCAGTATCCAGCTTCCCCCACATATTCGGACCACCGTAGCTCCGTCCTTATGCATCGTATATGGACGATCTGTCATTGGAAAGGGCAGATTCTGGCCTTTCCAGTGATACCCAACATGAACATATTCAATATAAAATAAAAGTCATAAACACTTAAATAAAAATGTGCAAATAGACATAAACGTTTTTTCACAGGGTTGAAATGGCTCAGCCTTAAAGGGGTAAAAATTCAGACTATATATTACATTGTGTATTACTTTTGTTTTTCCTTGGTTTAGTTGTGTTTTAAGGGTTAATGGGCAGGCTGTGAGGCATTTTATTTTTTTCCCATGATGTATGGGATTTTAGGGGTTAATAGGTAGCTACATGCCACACTGTTTATTATTTCTATTGTATTTCCCCGGCTTTATGGAAGTTAGAATCTTAAGAGTCTATTCATCTTTAGATCCTTTGGTTTTCGTAACATTTTGAGGAAGTAAAATAATGAATTCATTCCTCTAAAAATATTGCAAATTCCCTATTTAGTGAATGGTCACTGAAGCAGTTCTCAGACATCGGCGAAAACTGCCGAATTGCGGGTAATAATATATTGAATTTAAGTATCCGGTTAGTACAATAAAAAAGGTATCATTACATCACATTACTCTGGGATTTTGGAATCTTATTTATATATACTTATTTAGGGCCCTATCACCTGGTGTGAGCAAACCCTAGCGTTGGCATTTTTTGCGTTACCGCCATATTAATTCTGTTTAACGCCAGAAAACAAATTGTTTGCATCTCGCTCCACAAACGGGAAAAATCGCATAAATGCAACACACGGATTGTCGGTACACACTATTTTCAATGGCTAGATACGGTTGCTGATCTGCAGGGATACAGTATATATGCTTATACAGATTACTACATCAAGATGGATGCAAATTCTTCAACTATAACATCTAATCCTTAATCAAGTAGGAAACCAGCCTTCATGGGTTGGTGGTTATAGGATAGTTGAGAAAAATTAAGTAATCAAGGGCTCATAAAGCCCAAGTAAACCATAAGCAATATAAGTGAATTAACAGCCACAAAACACTGCAATCTCAAACATTTGCCAATAATGAATCACAAGGGCATGACTCAATGCACACTATTTTCAGTGGCTAGATGCAGTTGCTGATCTACAATGGTATGTACAGTATACTTGTAGCAATCTATATATCAATATGGATACAAATTCCTCAACTATAACAACATCTAGTCCTTAATCAAGTAGGAAACCAGCCTTCATGGGTTGGTGGGTATAGGATAGTTGAGAAAAACGAAGTAGTCAGGGGCTCACAGAGCCAAAATAATCCATAAGCAATGTAAGTGAGTTATCAGCCTCAAAACACCGCAATCTCAAACATTTGCCATGGGTGATCAAGAAAATATAATAACTCTACGCATTTTGTTGCATCTACAGCAGTGTCATCAGGAGTTTAAATAATAAGTGTGTAGAGGAAAATCATGCGTTAACTGAATGTGTGCTGGATACTGATTACCAATGCAGGTTCAGCAGAGGAGCAGCACAGTAAGCGTGCGGCCAGGAGTTTCAGGAGATGGTGCTGGGATGGGGCATGACAGAACCTAACACTTCAAAGTCGCATTCCTG
The DNA here is from genome assembly GCA_009667805.1 of Leptobrachium leishanense. Taxonomy (NCBI): domain Eukaryota; kingdom Metazoa; phylum Chordata; class Amphibia; order Anura; family Megophryidae; genus Leptobrachium; species Leptobrachium leishanense. The sequence goes on from CM019064.1 coordinate 206,160,052, forward strand.
GCAACTAAGGATGGGTCATAATACTGTCCATAAATGAGAAGGATCCCTGTACAATGTAGGGACCCGGATCCTCAGGTGACGGGTCAGGATGATCAGAAGTGCCTTTAGAGCGTCTGGCCTTAGGGAAGAGTGACATAAGTAGGAGGCAGTCACCAGAGACCATAGTGTCCACCTAAGTAAGCAGATGGCATTGGGGTAGGTGTAGCCTGTAATACGTTCTGGATATCTCCAACATTAGATCCTGTATCGCTGATCTGGAGATGGTTCTTCTCCTGTTGTCATTGTGCCTTTGATCTAGACTTTTTGCAGTGCTTGCCTTCAGGGGTTTTGTGGGCAGCAGGGTTGCCAGTAAGGATGGTGCCCACATAACCAGGTGACACCAAGGTAGGTATCCTCCTCATCATGTTCCCATTCGGATTCGCCACTTGAGGAGGAACAGAAGCTCTGCCATGTCTCTTCACAAGGAAAGGTAGCGGTAGACCCCACATACCTCGTATGTTGACCTGGGGGTCCCTTGGAGCATTGGGCTGTCTCTCTAGGCAGTTTATTATCAGAAACGAGGGTGTCCTAGTCCTCTGACCTGGAGTCATGTTAAGAAGAACACCAGGAAGACAGCAGTGGATCTTCCTGGATGGTAGTGATGGGAGTTCTTGGATTGATACAGGGTTCTCATACTCTTCAGAACTAGCCTCCAGAGATGCCATACTTCTGGGCACAGTGGACATGGTTCTTCTGGGGGCAGGGTTTGGTGCAGGAGGCTTCCTGTGAGCTGGTTTGGGTGCAGAAGGCATCCTGGGAACAGTCTTGGGTGAGGGTGCAGACTTTAGTACAGCAGATCTCCTGGGGGCTGATTTGGGCAGGGGTACCAGTTTAGGACTAGCAGGTATTCTGGGTGCCTGAGGTCTCCCTGAAGCAGGCTTCAGCACAGGGTCTTGCCTTGAGACAGTAGCTGTAGCAGGCCTGGGAGCCTGGGGCTGCTGCAGAGGTCTAAACACTGGAGCGTGCTTGTGGATAGCAGATTTACACAATGGTGTTCGCTTTGTTATTGCAGCGGTAGATTTCAAGGGGGGGTTTCACCAGGCAGCTAGAAATCCAGTGGTTGGATTCCCCACAATACAGACACAGATTGGATGCCTGTCTCCGGGTACTTTCCTCAGGAGACAGCAGTTCATGATGTTTCTTAACTGTGGGAGTGCACACCTTAGTTGAGGTGCCCCAAATGCTTTGCAGCATATCTTTCACCATGTAAGCCACGTTCTTGCAGAAGTCCTGGAAATTCTTTTTCATCACCTCCACCACATAAATGAGCCCGCAGTGCTGCACCTTGTCTGGCTTGTTCATTCTGTCAGGGTGCCGTACCGGGGTGAGGGGAATATGAGCCCAGGGTGCAGTGATCTGCACAAACACACAGTTGGTTGGATGGAGGAGGATGGATAGATGGTCACTGACCAGGTTGGATATGCAGTTGCTGGAGTTAGAACCAGAGGATATGGTGAGTAATGGTAGACAGGAAAAGGTAGCTTGATAGGATTCAAGGTGATGCCGAGTTTTGTCGAGATATATCAAATAAGAAACTTATACAAGATATAAATATCAATCATCTATATTTCCTAGAAATTCTCCTAAATTCTTTTAATTGTATGTGTTTGGCTTTAAAAAATATAATAATAACCGGCTAAAAACATATTTATTACGTATACAAAAAAGTTTCAAATCTCATATCATAAACAAAGATTTATAAACAACGACATCCATCCATCAGCACATAGACTACTAGCTTCCCAATATATGTATCTCCTGTTAGTAACTGCATATATGATTAATATCATTTACTTTATCAGTTAGTAACTATACACAGATGGTTAATAAACATTTCTGCTTAACGAAAACAATTAACATGTATTTCCCTGCAAACCAATGTTTAACAAGCTAGATCTTGTAGAGATATATGTATCTCTCTATGCTACCTGGATCAACAAAAGATGAGCTACCACTTATTCTATTTCTAGAATGATAAGTAATAAAAACTTATTTAGTGAATCCTCCCCTAATAACAAAAATTAAACTTCTATTCTTCTCCTTTTTATATTGTAGTTATAATTTCCTTGCCTATTAATTTAATCACAGTAACTTCCAAATTCAATATATATATATCTTTGTATATACTATTTGCAACAAATACCTTAGGATAAAATCCTTATATCCGATTCTTCTTCATACTGGAACAGCCTTCCAGTTGAAGTGGTAGAGGCCAAAACAGTAATTGAATTTAAGCAAGCATGGGATAGGCAAAAGGTTATCCTAAACAAAAGATAAATCCAGGTAAAGTATCCATGTAATTGGGCAGACTAGATGGGCCGAAAGGTTCTTATCTGCCGACATTTTTTTTCTATGTTTCTATATCTCTATCTGCAGATTTAGAAATATTTTGAAGACTCTGGATTTAACAGTACTTGAGATAATCTCAATCTATTTCATTGCAAAGTACACACTCATATATATATATTTCTTACATTAATCCCTTAATTTTGCTTTCTCATACATTACCTGTCCAAGATCTGGATTCAATGTTTCTGTAGTTACAGCAGCAATATTCTTTGGATATAATATATTGTTTTGGAATATGTGAAAATTATCAATGTCACCTATTCAATGCATGAGAGTTAGAATTGTGCATTCCCATGAGGGAAAATTTAGGTGTAGTCCTAATTAAGTGAGGTGTAATATCCTGAATGCATTGTGTGTCTTGTCCTGGAAATCTGAATGAATCAATGAACAGTACAGATCCAGTTATAGTAAATTTGACGTCACTGAAAATCTACCCCTTCATTTAAATATTACTTTCTCTATATTACCTTATATTTATTCTCAAAATATAATATTTACTATACCTCAAGAGGACAGTGTTGCTCTTCAAATATAATTTCACAAATTATTATTTTTTCTTTTATCTTAGGTCAGGGGTCAATTCCACTATCTTAGTTTGAACAAAGAACAACTATAGTTATTCCAGACAGTGCGTCTCGTTGTTGTCAAATTTGATTTAATATCTCTCGTTATTTTGCTCATTCAAAGATTTTAAAGTACTTCTTTATCAGCTAGATTCCTTTCTAGTTAAATCAACAGAAAATACTTCTATATTTAAATAGCGTTTTCTATTCTAAAGTAATTATACTGTTGCACAGTTATACTCTACAAATATTTGGCGCATCTATTATTTACTGTGAATATATAGAATATATTGATTATAAAAATATATTTCGTGAATATATTTATACACTTGCATAGAGATTTTAAATATGTTTCTATACCCAAAAAGAAAAATATCTTTAATTCAAAGACTTGTTAAAACAAACCAATAAATTGTCTGTCGTGTCTGGCACTAGGCTTAGCCATACAAAACCACTTTATCTCTAGCGATTATAAAAACACCCATAACACTTATGGTTCACCTAGCAATGAACTCCTAAAAAAAAATCGTTGAGTCCATTTCTAAAACTAGGATAACAATTGAAAAAGAAAAGACTTTACATTAAAACAAGATGGCTACAGGCATCCATTTTAATTTTTCATTATAATATACCGGACAGTTTACAGATCAGTAGCACACAGGACTACCCTGTCACGAATCCATCTGGATACCACAATGCAGGTCCCTTTAGACAGTTCCCTATCTATCCCTCCTTTAGACAGTTCCCTATCTATCCCTAAGGAGAGCCAGTCGGTAATCTGGCTCTCCTTAGGGACACAAACACAGATAGGGGTTAACAAGCTCAAAGAGATATACCACAAGCAGGCCTTCAGTAACAAATCCTTCAGGCAGCGACGTGCAAACAGGACAGGTTTAACAGGAGAGGCCTTAACAGGAGAGGCCTGTGCAGTATACATACAAAGCCAAATCACAATAAGAGTCAGAATGGTCAAGGATCGCCAAACTGGTACACAAGGGGTGTTTCTCATACAAAGCTGGGTAAGGAAACTGTATACAAAATCAGATACACAGAAATTAATTAGTGAATCGCAAGAGTCGAATCACTAGCACTGGGGAAGTAATTCCACGACAGGGCAAGGAGCCAGATCGCACCCTTTGCCTTTAAACCCGACTGCTCTGCATCATAATGCCTCACCCCGCTTCCTGAGCAGCCGTGAGACATCCTGAAGCTGGTGCATCGCACCTGGCTAATTAATGGTGCCGATGGTGCTGCTGGACACTGGGGCCCCCCAGAGTGGCCGAAGCCTCCCTTGTGACCCAGATGTGACATAAACCCCCCTTACGGGCGGCCACCAGGCACAGAGGGGTGAGAAGCATGGAACTGTCGCACCAACCGAGGCGTATGGACCTCACCCAATGGCAACCAAGCCCTATCCTCGGGTCCATAGCCCTCCCAATCTACCAGGTATTGCAGGACAGCTCTGGAGTTTAGGATGGGATGAACCTCATTCTCATCACCACCCTCAGCCTCCTGAAACCTCTTGTATGCAACAGATATACCAGAGTCAACACACCTCCTCCACCCATTCAGTCTAACATGGAACACATGTATCCTCAAATGAGGAGGTAGTGCCAACGCATATGATATAGGGTTCACCCTGTGTATGACTTTATATGGACCAATGAATCTGGAGGCCATTTTCATGGAAGGAACCAGGAGTTTTATGTGGCATGTGGAAAGCCAAACTCTGTCCCCGACAGTATATACAGGGGCTGGTCTCCTACGTCTGTCAGCCTTCTCTTTTTGTTTTTTGGTGCTGTTTTCAATGGCCTCTCTGACCTTATTCCATGTGTCCCTTAACAAGACCAGATGCTCATCAAGAGCAGGCAAGGTGGTCTCCTGAAAGCTAGAGGGAAGCACTGGAGGGTCAAAACCATACACTGTATGAAATGGAGAATGATCAGTGGTCTTGCTGACAGAGTTATTTAGTGCATACTCTGCCCAAGGTCAGACCATTCGGTTTGTTTCTCAGACACAAAACACCTTAAATATTGTTCCAGATTCTGATTTGCCCTCTCAGCTGCTCCATTAGTTTGCGGATGATAAGCAGAAGAGAAGGCTAGTTTTATGCCCATGTTATCACACAAACCCCTCCAGAACCTGGACACGAACGGAGTGCCTCTATCTTATACAATACCCAGAGGAATCCCATGAAGCCTAACGACATTCTGGATAAAGATAGCTTGTAACTCTGCGGCTGTTGGTAGCTTAGGAAGTGGTATATAATGACCCATCTTCGAGAATCTGATCTACTACTCTGAGTATAACTGTATTACCCTTAGACGGGGTTAGTTCCAAAATAAGATCCATCAAAAGGTGTGCCCATGGTCTTTCTGGGATGGGTAGTGGTTGGAGCAACCCAACAGGTAGGGTTTTTGGATTTTTTGCTTCTTCATATTTCGCAGATAGAAATATATTCTGTCACGTCCTTGTGCACAGTGGGCCACCAGAATTGCTTTCCAATACTATCCATATGACCGGATGGTTTAGTGTCATGATACACCGACATTACATTTTCTCTTTCAATTTCAGGAACGAAAAGCCCACCGGGCGGCTTTTCCACAGGAGCAGTACCCTGAAGACTTTCCAACAAGGGTGAAGAAATGGTCATCATGGTGGTAGCTATGATTCTTTCCTGAGGAACAATAGGGTTTTGATCATAAACATGATGTTCGTATGTCGCATGTTGCCTGGCTAACGCATCAGTCTTGACATTCTTAGAAAAAGGCCTGTAAGTGAGCACGTAATTAAAACTACACATGAGTAGGGACCATCTAGCTTGCCTAGAATTCAGGCATTTGGCATCACCAATATAGACAAGGTTCTTATGGTCTGTAATAATGATGATGGGATCTTTTGTCCCCTCTAGCAGAGATCGCCATTCTGCTAACGCTGAAACTACTGCAAGTAATTCCCTGTTACCGATATAATTATTTTCCTTCAGAAGGCAATTTCCGTAAGTAGAAACCACATTAATGCAACGGTTTATCAGGATCCTCCCTTCGCGACAAGACCGCACCTATGCCAATCTCTGAGTCATCTACTTTGAACTGAAATGGCAAGCCTGGATCGGGATGTTGAAGCACTGGTGCAGTAGTAAATGCTCGCCTTAAGACTTCAAAAGCCTGCATGGCTTGGGTGTTCTATTTCTGGTGTTGGGCACCCTTTTTAGTCATGGTTGTTGTAGGAAAGACCACTGTGGAAACGTTCTTGATGAATCTCCTATAATAGTTAGTGAACCCAAGAAACCTTTGGACTGCATTTAACCCCTGGGGTATAGGCCAATCCATTATGGCGGACAGTTTCTGGGGGTCCATCTGAAACCCATCGGTTTAATGTAAACGAAGAAGTGAACTAATGTGATGTCAAACAAACATTTTTCGAGTTTACAGTACAACCAATTTTCTAGTAACTTTTGTAACACTGTACGAACATGAACATGATGTGTCTCCATATCAGGAGAGTATATGAGGATATCATCCAGATATACTATAACAAAGACTTGCAGGAAATCCCTTAAGACAATGTTTATGAAATCTTGAAGCACGGCAGGAATGTTACAGAGACCAAAAGGCATGACTAAATACTCATAGTGGTCTTGTTTGATGCAAACCAATTTATATGCCCCTCGCCAATCTAACTCGGTGTAGATCTTAGCACCATTTAGGCGGTTAAAGAGTTCTGAGATCAAAGGAATGGGGTACACATTCCGCACTGTTATCCTATTTAGACCTCTATAATCAACGCATGGGCGCAAGTCCCCCACTTTTTTAGACACAAAAAAGAAACCAGCCCCAGTGGGAGAGAAAGAGCGACGAATGAACCCATGGGCAATATTATCACAAATATATTCTTCCATTATGTCATTTTCTTTTTGTGAAAGAGGATAGACATGCCCCTTCGGGGGCAGAGTACCAGGAAGAAGGTCTATAGCACAGTCATATGGGCGATGAGGGATTAAGACCTCAGATTTATTTTTGTCAAATATCTCCTTGAGATCTGTGTACCATTCTGGTACTTCAATGGAAAGAGGAGGTGCAGTAGCAACATTAAGGCTACCTACAACACTGCTCATTCCTAAACACCTTGACCAGCATTCTGCACTCCATGACCATAACTCCCCATGTGCCCAATTAATGACATGATTGTGTTTAACCAACCAGGGAAAACCAAGCACGATGGGGACCATTGGAGATTCGAATTTTGAAACTGGATTAATTCACCATGTAATATGCCGGTATAGAAAGACAGAGGAATAGTATCATGAGTAATGTGAGGACGAGTCAGGTTTGTACCATCTACTGACTCCATGATCAAGGGATTTTCTCTTTCTACCAATGGTACCTGATGTATGGCAGCAAAACCTGAATCAAGGAAATTGCCTGCAGAACCAGATTCAATTAAGGCCTCAGTATCTAGCTTGATGTTCTCCCAAGCCACAGACACTGGGACGAGAACCTGGATCTTCTTTTTTTTTCTTAGACATGAGAGATGTGGAAGTCATGCCTAGGACCTGTCTCTCCTCTCTAGTAATACCAGTATTCCCTATTTGCATGGGTTTGGGAACTAGATGCTCTACCCTGAGTGGGGTAGTAGCAGCACTAGGGACACCAGAGGGAGCAGCAGAAAGGAGCCTGCGAGGCCTTTCCCGAGGAGACCTTCGGTCACGGATCTGATCATCCAATAATATACAACATTCTATTAATTCATCCAATCTCTCTGGTAATGACATGGGAGCAATCTCATACATCAGATTGTCATTTAACCCATCAGTAAATGGTACAACCAATGCCTTGTTGTCAATTGTACCTCAGAGGAGAGTGTCTTAAATTCTATTGCATAATCAGACACTCTTCGAATACCCTGCTTAATAACGCCCTCCCAGCATGCTTTGCTTTTCTGGTTGGGTCAAACGTGCGTTTTAATTCTCGTATAAACCCCTCGTAATCATATACAATGGTTTTTTTCAATTCCCATAATGGAGTATCCCAGAGCAAGGCCTTGTCAGACAGGTGATTGATTACATACCCCACCTTGGCTCTTTCTGACAAACACATCCCTGAATTTAGCTCAAACATTATCTCCAGTTGGATTAGGAACCCCCTACAGGTACTTGGGGTTCTGTCATAACGAAACAATGCTTTTAGGTTTACCTGAGATCATTCTGTGACAGTGGAAGCAGAGGCACCTTGTGATGGAGATGATGATGGCGTACGGCCTGGCTGAGTCAGGAGAGTATGCAGAGCTTGAGCAAACTAATTTCTATGTTCTATGTTCCTGTTCCTCCTGTTTCACAGCCATCTTGGACATCTGGGTAGATAGGTCTTTATGATCCATTTGCCCTGTCATAATGTCACGAATCCCTCCGGATACCACAACGCAGGTCCCTTTAGACAGTTCCCTATCTATCCCTCTGATCCTTGAGTGGTCGGTAATCTGGCTCTCCTTAGAGACAAAAACACAGGGATTAACAAACTCAAAGAGATATACCACAAGCAGGCCTTCACTAATAAATCCTTCAGGCAGCGACGTGCAAACAGGACAGGTTTAACAGGAGCAGCCTGTGAAGTATACATACAAAGCCAAATCACGATATGAATCAGAATAGTCAAGATCGCCGAACTGGTACACAAGGGGTGTTTCTCATGCAAAGCTGGGTCATGAAACAGTATACAAAATCAGATACGCAGAAATGAATCAGTGAATCACAAGAGTCGAATCACGAGCACTGGGGAAGTAACTCCACAACAGGGCAATGAGCCAGATCGCGCCGTCTGCCTTTAAACCCGGCTGATCCGCGTCATAATGAAGCACCCCTCCTCCTGAGCAGCCGGCAAACATCCTGAAGCTGGTGCATTGCCTGGCACCTGGCTAATTGATGGTGCCGATGGTGCTGCCAGGCACTGGGGCCCCCCTGGAGCAGCCCAAAGTCCTCCTTGAGACCTGAATGTGACATACCTCCTCTGAGGGAATTAGTTTCAATGAACAAGCAATGATCATAATGGGGCATAGCCCTTTATTCAGTGTGGTGTGACACATGCGTTAACTAAATGTGTGCTGGATACTGGTTACCAATGCAGGTTCAGGAGAGAAACAGTACAGGAAGCGTGCTGCCAGGAGTTTGAGGGGATGGTGCTGAAATGGTGCATGACAAGCATAGTCGCAGGGTGGAGGGGGGTAGCAGGTCAGGAACACAGAGTTGAGGGACAAATGGTGGGCCAGGGCAAGAAGAGGGAGATAGTGTTGCGATTCATTCTGGGGCACAGGAGTCTGAAAGGTAATATGGGGGCACGTGTTAAAGTCACTTATCCTGGTGATAAGATAACGCTTACACATCCGTACGCTAACATTAGCATTCACTAGGGAATATTGCCCATTGTGGGGTGACAGCACATACAGAGCTTGCAGTGGAAGATATAATGAAATTCAATAAAAAAAAGACTGTTGACATCAGCTACAGAAATAGAGTTGGGAACATTTTTACGTTGTTAGTAAATAATTCAAGCACTTACGGCAGTGCTGAGGTTTGCAAAGTTGTTACAGAGCAAGTTTTATCTCTGGGTAACCATGTCACAGGTATTGAACCTTTTATAGAGAGAATGGGGATGTTTACTCTAGTTGCATAGCTTTTATGGAGTGTTTTATAGTTATAGAGCTGCAGAGGTTTGTTAAAGTTATACAAATAGAGCGTTCTTTTATTGTGATTAATATATAGAGGAGAGACTTGTTACAAGACAGATGTCAAACTTACTAATTAGAATTGGATGGCATTAGTCTGTGGACTAGCGCCAGATATTAGTGCAGAATACAAGAAAATAAAAATACAGTTATATAACTACAAAAGGAACAGAGGGCAAGCACAGCAGAACGTGAAGTAACATCACTGAAAATAAACAGATATTGGTGTAAGTAGCCTATAAATGGCTCACAAGGGGTAACGCTCACAAGGGGTAACAACATGTGACTCGCCTATTCTAAGGGTAATCAAAATGCTTGATGCTTGCTCATAAGCAGGAAAAAAGCCAAAAAATACAGGATGGCACAATTCGTGGCGGCAGCAGTCTGCTAGCAGATGGAGTACCAGTTTTTGAATAAGTTGCTTATGTTAAGTATTTAAAAAAACACTAAATAGAATAACGGTACATACTCGCCACCCAGGACGTACTTGAAAACGAGAGAAATCTCAATGTATTGTTCCTGGTAAAATCCTTTCTCCAAAAAAAACAATTGAATGAACCAATAAAATGAGTAAACAGAGTGGGAAAGAATCAATCTGTAAAACAGCTTATATACCATTAGAGTGAGCGGGTTATGTAAAAGGTTTGGGTAATGTGAAGAAATATATGTATATATAAATATATATGAATAAATCAAAAACACATATAGGAACATTGGTATATATATATATATATATATATATATATATATATACCAATCTGATATCCCACCAATCACCTATCCTCTCAGTTCATCTCAATGGAAAAAGCCACGGTGCATAGCCCAAAAGGAAAATAGTATATCCAGCTTCGAAAAAGGGTGCACACGTGTGTAAAAATAAAATGTTTATTTCAAAATCATTAAACATAGACCGTTCTGCCCTCTAAGGAGCCATTATCAAGGTTCAAGGTGAACTACCTGCTTTCTGAATAGCCGAATGGTGACGAAAGTGCACCGTACGGGGAAATTCACAGTTTGCTGCAATTTCGGGGCCAGATCGGCGGTCTCTGAATAACCACTTTAGTGTGTGCATGTGTGAGCACATTAGTGCATGGGTTTCACATTCCATTATATTTCACTGAGTCTTCACTAGGTCTGGGCACCGAAAAACTTTCAGGGTTTTTCATAGACAGACGATCTGGCACCGAACAGTGAATGTGGCCATTCGGCTATTCAGAAATATAACTTTTGGCGAATTGCCTGCAAATATGGTGCCTGTTCGACGGCAGTGAAATCTCCATAGATAAGCAATGGCTGACCTATTCAGAGAACACAGAACAGCATTGAAATGTCAGTGAAATGTCCTGATGTTCAGTGATTTCCGTTGGCAGGTTTAATCAGGCGAATCCCGTAGGTTTCAATGTTAAAAATATTCTTGTTTTTATCTAATATCTAATAAACCGTTTATTCTTTTAATCCGCAGCAAAAAGTCTCTTTTATTTATTTATCCTCTAGAATCTTTCAGGCATTTTTTGGGCAATTTTTTTTTCGGGTTTTTCTTAAAGCTTTTTTTCTTTTTTTCTGTAACAGACCTTTTTATTATTATTCATAGGACCTTATATGTTAATTCCAGACATTTTCGTCCAGTGGTTTGTTTGTAAACAGCGTTTCAATTTTGAAACTTTCAATTGTTTATTACCCCGTTCCTCAGCTTGTTGGCTTTTTCCGGCGGCTGGTCAGCACTGTGCGTGACGGATCGTTGCTTTTTCCAGACGCGTTCGGTGTGTTTTTTTTGCGGTGGTTCAAGTGATCCGATACTTTCAAATCGTATTCGTATTGGATGAGTTTTCCGGCTGATTTTTGGGAATTTTTGGCAAATTTTTCGGCGGTTTTGCGGATTTTCGAGTCTGTTCCCCGCACTTAAGGGACCCTGCGGTGAATACTGAATTCACGGCAGGGTCGGAAAATTTGACCCCCCCCAAAGTGCAGGAATTGAGAGAGTATAACACCCCTCTCTCTCTCTCTCTCTGAATAACCCCTTTTGTTAAATTGGCCTGCAATTTTTGCATGTATCTCTTTAGATTTCAATACACTGGCAATTTTTCATGGGATGATATTGATGTCATAAGCATAAAAGTAGCCTGCAAAATAAATTTAAGGTTGTTTATTTTACATGTCAATCAGTTTTCATTATTTACAAAAAATGACATTACTCCATCATATAATATTTGGTCACTTCACGGCTTTTATAACTTCTCACAATTAATTGAAAGGTGCCCTATACCTGTTACTCTTAGGTTTTAAACAATGTGTATATAAATACATATGTACATATTTAATACATAATGTTCAGAAACAGACTGTGTCGAAATTTCAAATGGATTTACCAGAATCTTTCCGGATGGCAGGAAAATTGTGTAAAGGGATAGAAAGAAATGACTGAAACTACTACACTTTGAAATACATGAAAAGCCCGACTTTCTTAAAATAACCAATTAGTAACTCCCCAGATTTAGATTTTTAACAAGATCCAAGGGGACTGTGTTAAACCTCTCCTTTCAAACTCCTCTGAAAAGGATATTATGTCAGCGCAAGAATGAGAGTAAGTGTAATTAATATGGTATTTTTCTTATTTCCCTGCCGAGTGTTGAATAACGCAGCTATAACTCACGCGTGTCACCCACACAGAGGAAGCGAGCGTGCAGGGACATTCTCACACTTGGGGCAGGGTTGGGAACTAAAGGGGAATGCGGATTTATGGGGAGCTTAATGGAAATCATCTCAGGGATTTTGGCTCCAGTTTCCACTCTCACATCACTCAGCGACTTTGTGGGGACAAAAAAAAGTACAAAAACATATCTCAGCTTCCACTTAGTATGGATTATTGAAAATGTGATATACAAGGGAAGAATTTATTCATATAAAACTGTGTACTTTGTACCCTGCTCCTTCATCGTTTAGGCTCGTGTCAGACGAGCGCACTGATCACGTCTGTGTTGCCGCACATTTGTACGTCCGTTATAGCATATAATTATGACCAATGGAGCCCCACACACAAAGTACGTCCGCACGGAACTGCGGACGCATAACGGACGCGGCAAACGGACGCAGGTTAGGCAAGAATGTAAATCCGCAAGAACGGACGCACAGAGTGCGCTGCGTCCGCAACGTCCGCATAGCTTTGTGAGAGAGTGATGGAACGAAGTCAGACGGACTGCATTTTTGACGTCCGTCATTTTGACGGACAAAATGTTTTTCATATTAATTTATTTTCCCTTTTACATCAGTCAAAAATAACGTCAGTCACAAAAACGGACTGTGTGGCCACTACCTTGTCGTCAGTCAGAAAGTGCATCCGTTGTGCCTGGACGCACAGTCCGCACAGTCCGCACAGAATGCGCTCGTCTGATCCTAGCCTTAGATGTATTAACTTCGGAGATAGTAATCTTAATCTATTGATAGTTCTGTTACTAGTCAGTATAAAATATATTGATGGCAATGAAAACTGAATCATCTCACAATGTATGCATTTCACAAAACCACAGTTAGCCATTCCTGATACACAACACAGAAAGGCAATGCATGCTTATGGGAGAACAGCCACATCGGAGTGATTTTTTTAAAAATTCTTGTCATGACTAATTTTTCCTTATTCTTTTTTCTTTCTTATTTCCATATATTCTTTCTTCTTTGAAGCAGCAAAAGAACAGGTTGGAGTATGCTGGCAGTGGTTAGGGAACATATACCTCAACGTTCACGTGTATGTAGGGCCATGGGCGAAGATAGGAATATTGTTTTATTTGGGTTGCACTTCTTGTAGCGTGTGTGTTTTTTTTTTTAACACCTTAAGGACCAATGACAAAACTGTTACGTCAATGATGCATTGACTTTAAAGACCCTTGGTCCTTAGACTAGGGTCAGACGAATGCATTTTTCACGTCTACCTTCAAAAAGTGCGTTGATGCGTCTGAACGCAATTTTTCACGGAAGATGCGTTAGCGGTCATACGATGTGCAATTTCGGCCGTGATTTTTTACGGATCCAAACCAGGAAACTTTGGGTGTCTGGACGTTATGTTGGCTGGACATGAGCAGTGTCTGATATCTCCTAATCACGCACAGACGCCGTTATGCGGACGCAGCGTACTCTGTACGTCAGTACTAGCGGTTCGACGTTCTTGCAAAAATGAGTTCGTTTGCTGCTTGCATTGTGCGGCCAAACTTTCGTGCGACCATACTTCATGTGTGGGCCTGCGTTGGACGTCATCTGCTGCTACCACGGCCGTAATAAAGGGCGGCTAAACGCACATTCGCACTGCGTTCGTCTGACCCCAGCCTTAAGGGGTTGGTTAACCGCACAGTATTGTACTTTGTTGGATGTATTACTGTGAAAACACTATATGGTGAGCTTTATTCATGGGAGTTTGCATGTATGCTCTGAGAACTCGAAGAACAAGTAAAAAAATTCACATAATAGAACACATAATAAATGTACGATAATATCCTATATTAATAACAAAAAAATCTCTGGTTATAATCATAACGTGCCAAAAAGATCTGAAAGAGTTCATTCATCATAATAGAAGTAAATTACATTCCAGGAATATGGAAAGCATTTCAGATGTTAAAAAAGTGTCTATGCTAAACATTTCTTTGCATTTAGCGAGGTCCACAAATCAACTAGACATTTTAGACATTGTTGAGAACCGGTGTCTCCATCTAACAGTAGATGGTTTATTGCTTCTCCAGAGAGACTTGTGACAACTTCTGCTGAAGTTCCCCTTTTGCTGGATAGAGGCTTTCCACTCATCTTTAAAATTAGCTGAAATGGCTTGGAATTCTTTAGTGAAATTCCTAATTTTGACCCTTGTACAAAGGTAAGGACCCTTTACATCATAATAAATCTGTCAAATTCATCCTTCAACACATTATTAAAATGTTACTGAAAAAGTAATCAAATTACCTTGTTTTGATTTGATGTAAAGCTTTGAAGACATAATATGTTGTACCAAGATGTCTCATGCATCTCGAGTAAAGTCGTGGAACACTACCTTTTTTTTTTACTGGTGGATAGGCTACCATTTAAATAGTCTACACCACTGTGTACATACATAATACCCAATGCAATGATTTTGGAATGCATTGCAAGCAATTTTAGTGATTGAACCAAAGCTGTTTGAATGGTTTAAACTTTCAGAAAAAAATATGACTGTCACATTATTGAAATTTACCCAGGACCACTGAGAATCATATATTGTATGGAGACAGTAAAGTTCTACATTGCTGAGGACTTACAACTACAGGTAACCCTTTGACAGAAGGTACGGATAATGGATTGTGGATTCTTGGCCATGAAAAGTATTGTAGCCACATTTCTCTTCAGGTCTGTCATAGCGTTGCAAAAAAGAAACGTGTATATGTCAATGCTTTAACCTACTTCCACCGAGGGTTTGAATTGTGACCGTAATTTTATTAAAGTGTGTCCCTTATATGGTGTTGAAATGTTTACAGATGCTGCCCTACAATGGAATCAGTGTGTAAAAATCCTCCCAAATAATACGTGAGATTTCTCACGCGCAGCCCCCACTCTCTGGAACGCTCTCCCTCGTACTGTCAGACTTTCCCCTAACTTCTCTTCCTTCAAACGCTCCCTTAAAACGTTCCTATTTAGGGAAGCCTACCACCCAACTCACTGACGCAATCATCAATCACTCTAACCTTACAGTCCTCTCCTCCTGTTTCCAACCCCAACCCTCCCAGATTGTGAGTTCCTACGGGAATAGGGCCCTCATCTCCTCCTGTACTGTTTGTCAAATGTTGTTCAATGTATTGTAACCCTGTCTATACTGTGCTTATTGTACAGCGCTGCGGAATATGCTGGCGCTTTATAAATAAAGAATAATAATAATAATAAAGCTTGGTGCAGGAAGGAGGGCTTTGGGTTTTTAGAGCACTGGGCTCATTTTGCACTGGGGTACAATCTGTATAGTCGTGATGGATTGCACCGGGAATGGAAGAGGGTCTGCTGTGCTAGGGGAGAGGATGGTTAAAAGGTTGGAGGAGACTTTAAACTAGTGGAAGGGGGGGAGGGATACGGTAGCTTACAAAATGGAGACAGAGCAGATAGCGGAAGGGTTTCAGCTCAGACTAAGGGGGGTGGAGCCGGGGGGATGGGTAATGTCAGAACAGTGGAGGCATGTAATGTAAAGTCCCATTCAGCATGTGTGGGTAGAGACAACATTAAATGTATGCTTGCTAATGCAAGGAGCCTCAATAACAAGATGGGGGAACTAGAGGCAATAGCATACACTAAGCAATAAGACATAATAGGAAAAACAGAAACGTGGTGGGATGAAACGCATGACTGGGCTGTAAACTTAAACGGTTATACATTGTTTAGAAGGGATAGGAAACATAAGAAAGGGGGTGGAGTATGTTTATATGTAAATCAGGATTTAAAGCCAAATATTACACAACTGGAAAGCGATGAGGGAAATGTGGAATCCTTATGGGTAAATATTTTGTTGAGGAATAAACAGGGAAGTCAACTATTGGTTGGCATATGCTATAAACTACCTAATATAGATAATGATGAGGAAGAACAACTGTTAGAGCAAATTAGGAAGGCTGCACATCATGGTAGCACTTTACTTATTGGAGATTTTAATTACCCGGACATTAATTGGGATAGTGGGACTAGTAATTTAGCAAAGGGAATCCGGTTTCTGAACATTTTAAATGATACCTTCATGACACAACTGGTAGAAACACCAACTAGAGAGGATAACTGTACGGACCTGGTTATAACAAATAATGTGCATCTTTTCTCAAATATTAATGTAAGGGAACAGTTGGGAAACAGTGACCATAATATGGTGACTTTTGAAATAAACTCAGAAAAACACATTCATAAGGGGCATGCTAAAACATATAATTTTAAAAAGGCCAACTTTATTAAAATAAAGGAGGCTCTCAATGTCATTGACTGGCAGAAACTCTTTCATGGGAAAAACACTGAGGATAAGTGGAATATCTTTAAACTAACACTAGAAAAGTACACGTCACAATATATTCCACTGGTTAATAAATATAAAAGAAACAGACTGAAACCAATGTGGCTTAGTAGGAAGGTAACTAAGGAAATGAAAAATAAAAAGAATGCATTTAAAGCTTTAAATTTGATAAATCTGAGACATCCTATAAAGCATATAGGGCACCCAATAAAGCATGTAAAAATGTGATTAGATGGGCTAAACTAGAAAATGAAAAAGAAATAGCCAAAGAGAGCAAGACCAACCCTAAAAGATTCTTTAGGTACATAAATTCTAAAAAACCCATGAGTGAAAATGTAGGTTCACTAAAATCTGAGTCAGGGTTATTGTTAACTGAAGATTGAGATAAGGCAGAAATTTTGAATTATTATTTTTCTTCAGTATTTATCAAAGAGAAACCTATAACAGGAGACATGCAATTCATTAATAAAAACTTACTAATACAAAGTGACTGGTTGACTCAGGACAAAGTTTTGCAGCAATTAAACAATGTGAATGTGAATAAAGCCCCAGGGCCAGATGGAATTCACCCGTGAGTACTGAGTGTTGATATATGTAAACCTCTGTTCTTATTCTTTCAAGATCCTTTTCTTTCAGGAATCGTACCAGAGGATTAGAAAAAAGCTGACGTGGTCCCTATATTCAAGAAAGGTTTAAAATTTGTGCCTGGGAATTATAGACCTGTGAGCTTAACATCTGTGGCTGGGAAATTATTTGAGGGGTTACTAAGGGATAATATTCAGGAATTTATTGGGAGGTATAATGTAATTGGCAAAAATCTGCATGGTTTCATGAAACCCAGATCATGTCAGACTAACCTAATTACGTTCTATGAGGAAGTAAGTAGAAGTATAGATCAGGGGGTCGCAGTGGATGTGATTTACTTAGATTTTGCCAAAGCTTTTGACACAGTTCTACACAAAAGGTTACTATTTAAATTAAGAAAAATTGGTCTAGATGAAAATACTTGTTCTTGGATAGAAAACTTGCTAAAAGATAGGGTACAGAGAGTGGTCATAAATGGTACATTTTCAAGATGGACACCAGTGGTAAGTGGTGTCCCTCAGGGGTCTGTTATGGGACCAATACTATTCAATTTATTTATAAATGACCTTGAGATAGGCATTGAAAGCCATGTATCAGTGTTTGCAGATGACACAAAACTAGGAAAAGTAATAAAATGTGAGCAGGATGTTACTTTGCGGGAGAGGGATTTAGATAGATTGGGGGACTGGGCACTTAAATGGCAGATGAAATTTAATCTAGATAAATGCAAAGTTATGCACTTTGGAGTGAAGAACACACAAGCAACTTATACCCTAAATGGTACGGAGTTAGGGAAGTCCAAGCAGGAGAAGGATTTGGGAATAATTATAGACTTCAAACTAAGTAACAATGTGCAATGTCAAACAGCAGCCGCCAACGCCAGCAAAGTATTGGCATGCATTAAAAGGGGAGTTCACTCTAGGGATGAAAACATAATTTTGCCTCTGTATAAACAATGGTCAGACTGCACCTTTAATATGCCGTGCAATTTTTGGCACCTGTCTTAAAATAAGATATTATAGCGCTAGAAAAAGTGCAGAGACGGGCAACTAAATTAATAAGGGGAATGGAAAGGTTAAGTTATGAGGAAAGACTAACAAGCTTACCTGTTTAGTTTAGGCTAGGGTCAGACTGAGGCAGTGCGAACGCGCGTGCAGGCGCACTTAATCACGGCCGTGCTAGCAGCAGATGCCGGGCAATGACGGCCAATATACGAAGTACGGTCGCACAAAAGTCCGGCCGCGCAACGCAAGTGGAAAATGAACGCATTTTTTCGAGAACGTTAAACCACTAGTACTGACGTACAGAGTGCGCTGCGTCCGCTAGCGGCGTGTGTGAGTGAATTGGAGACATCAGACGCTGCTAATGTCCGGCCAACATAACGTCCAGATGCAAGAAGTGTTTTATTGATGATCCGTACAAAATCACGGATGAAACTGCGCATCGTATGACCAGCGGCGTAGCGTGGGTTGTCAGCGCCCGGGGCAGGGCAAGAATTGTGCGCCCCCCAACCTGTGGACACAGTAACAAACCATGATTCCCTGACACTAGTAGAGTATTGACCCCCTTACCCCACAAGTACATGTATTGTACATTAACAAAATACTGATATAATAAAAAAATGAAGCACACATACCTTTTGAAATTTTGCGCCCCCTAAGAAAATTGCGCCCGGGGCGACCGCCCCCGAGGCACCCCCCACGCTACGCCACTGCGTATGACCGCTATTGCGTATTCCGTGAAAAAATACGTCCATTCTTCGAACGCACATTTTCACGGACAACGTGAAAAATGCGTTAGTCTGACCCTAGCCTTAGAGAAACGGCGCCTTAGAGGGGATCTGATAACCTTATATAAATATATACGGGCCATTATCCACCATTGTCTGATAACCTATTCATTAACAGGACTATACACAGGACAAGGGGTCATCCATTTAGACTGGAAGAATGAAAATTCAGCCTAAAGCATAGGAAGGGTTATTTTACGGTGAGAACAATAAAGCTGTGGAATTCTCTGCCTGTTGAGGTGGTTGGGTCAGAGACTGTACAGACTTTTAAAAAGCGACTGGATGACTTCCTGCAGACACAGTATATTAAGGGTTATAATATTTAATATCTGGGTAAAAGCTTCTTGATCGAAGGAGAAATCAGACTGCCATTCTGGGGTCAAGAAGGATTTTTTTTTCCCAATATGTTGCATATTGGCAAGCATTTCAGACTGGGTTTTTTGCCTTCTTTTGGATCAACAGCAGTAGGTGATGTGGGAGAGGCTGAACCCGATGGACGCATATCTTTTTTCAGCCTATATAACTATGTAATACTATGTAATCGCTAACAGTAATAAGCAACACAGCCAGCCGAATAAGATATTGAGAAGTAAACCTTTATACCCTGGAGTATAAATTTCAAATAAATTTTTAGTGCTGAAATGTCATGAAATGTGAGTGTTGTTTATGAATTACACCTCACCAATTCAAATCATTCTTGAGAGAAATTGTAACTATGGCCTCAAATTAATTTCATCAGCTGTTTTTAAAATATCAGCTGATTCAGCTGAAAAAATTCAACTGGAGCCGATATTCAAAGAATGCCGTTGGTCTGAAAGAAAAACTGACCAGTAAAGTGGCCGAAAAAAGGCAATTTTCGACCAGTATATACAGATACATGCTGTATACATTATATACCTTTAAAAATGACTGTTAGAAATAACTGATGTTTAATAAAAGATTTTATCAAACATATATTTCCTCTATTTTCCTGCCTGAAAATCCATTTAGCATCACATTTTAGCATCTGAGTTTTTTTTGGAAATCAACATACTGATAAATTCAAAATGAATTGACATGGCGGATATTTCCATTGAAATCTATGGTCACGAGAGTTGATATTCGATCTGAATTTTTATCAGGAATCAAAATGTAAACTCACATTTGAATCTCCCGGACCGAAAATTGCCTGAAAATTGTATCGAGCCCTAAGTTCGATTATATTGATTCATACATTTTTGCCACCTGGAAATATTAAGAGGTGGCATAGAAAAGGGATCTCAAATTCTCAGATGCCCCTCAGATGCTTACAATTCCCATATTTCTTTGAATACAATAAGGGCCATATTACATAGTTGGTGCTAACTTAACCAGAGTTGTTGTAAACTTCCCAGAGCCATTATAGCCTATGGAGGTTTTAAGTTTACAACAGCTCTGGTTAAGTTAGCACCAGCTTCGTAATACGGTCCTAAATAGGCAGAGAAGCATGGCAGGTGTAATTCAGTATAATCAGGGGGAGGGGGGGCAGAGTTTGAGATCATTGGCTTAAAATTCATTTAAAAGGATCCTTTCAGTATCCTGACCTGTATAGATTATAACGGAGTCTCCATGTACTATATAGTGAAAAGCTATTATTGGTTTGGTCAACTCTTTATAAGACTCAATGACTTGAGATGAGCAGAATCTTGTAATAATATTGATATTTATTGTTGAATTCTGTATATTTTTCTTCATATTACTCAAATATTTGCTCCAACATTTATGTGGGATCTGTAGCTATTGGGTTGGGTTAATGTTCCATCTTTAAATGTAAATACCACATATATTTTAAGCCAAGTTGTTGGCACTATGTTAACTCCTTATTGCTACCCTTAGTGCCCTAGTTTCCTGTGGCTTTATACACCATGGCATTTTTTTTTTTGAGAAAGGATTTTACCAGGAAGGATACATTGAGATTTCTCTCGTTTTCAAGTATGTCCTGGGTGGCGAGTATGTACCATTAAGTGTCTTGCCCAAGGACACTTACTGGAGAGGTGCTCTTGCTGGGATCGAACCCATGTCTCCACAGGCTCTCTCCACGCAGAGCAGTGATGTTACCTCTACTCCACCCAGCCGGTACTATTTGGGGCGTATGCCCTATTATTATATATATAACTGCTCTTTCACTTTATTCTTTGTCAGACATTTACATATTTGTTGTATTTGTTTTAATAATATGTTGTTTTCCTGCCAATCAGACTTTAGTTCCTATTAGTACATAAGGAAGAAAAAAGGGATTTAATTACATATATGCATTATGCCAGCTAAGCTGTTTTGCTGCCCTGTTACCATTTGGCAGAGACTTTCATTGGCATAGTCTATGTAGAAGGTAAAAGTCAAGAAAGTGTAATTGGTGAGAGCAGGCTATTCACCAGGCTGTTTTTCTGTTCTTTGGAGCCTTCTGCCTGTCAACACTCTAAGGAGTAAGTGTGATATTAATCCAATTGAACTCCATAGGTGATGATGTTAGATTACATATCATCTCACTTTATCCCTCTATCTGGTTACTTGTATTAATTCAGAACAGCAAGAACTGCTCAGAAACAGTATTTGCCATATTTGTCTATATCATGTAGGAATTACTGTAGTGCCTTGCTTTTACTCGGTCCTGTTGTTAAAGGAATGTTTTGCAGCTCTGAAATTTCCAGGCTGCACGTGAGCTGTGAAATTAATAACTTTGCGTTTAACGAGAACTTGTTTGTACAGATGGGGAGAGTGTTTCAGCAGACACACTTTCGAGCCTTCCCCTCTTCTGTTTAGACCAGGAAAATTCAAGTCCTGCTGTTAATGGCTATCATTTATCTAACTTTCCCCTGCCAATAACAGCTTACTTTATGTCATGCCATTTATACATACTAGCAAAACAAACAATAATTGTCCTCCCTGGAAATATTTCATTGGGAGATATATTGAAAATAGAGAAAATAACTCCTACATGAATAAATTGTAAAGAAACTGCTATTGGTATTGCCTCCTGTATGCTGACTTTACTTATTCCACCCTATTTCTCACTGAAAGATTTATGATCCAATGCTAGCTATCCCCTATTGAAGAAATATAAAGGGATATGCTTTAGGTTTTATGGATAAAATCTTCTTAAGCGAACATAAAATTTGACTTTCCACTGTATGTATCACAATAGCAAGGCTTTTTCTATGTACATAATGTTAAGACATTCAAAAATAGTAGCAGGATCTGTTTTAGGTCTGTCTGAAATACATTAAAAACCATAAATCTTGGAAAATCTGTCCAGGTTAATTAAAGGAAAAAAGTACATTTCTCCCACCCAGAGTGAATGGTTTGCTGGGGAATTATTCAGTCTGACTTTTGGTTCTGAGTTCGCAAAAAAAGACTGGTCAAAAAGCAAGTTAATTTTCTTTACTTCTGCGTTAAAGATTGTATAACACGTTGTACGTTTACAAATATCTGTTTAGTGGCTATTTTAATTTTTTCTCATAGCTGTTTTATTTTTCCACTTTAAATTCACAGGTTTAAATAGTTCATGACTTCAGACAAGGGATTTTAAATAGGAGAATTTGCTATTTTTAATGAAAATATGTTACGAAAGGAAATTAAATCGGAACGAGGCACTTCTGCTGAGGAATTTGGAAAAAAAAAAAACATACGTTATTGAGGTTAAATGAATTATGGTGTCCAGAACAAAAAAATATTAGCTAATGTGCTTAGGGAATTAAAAATAAGCATGCTGATCGTTGTTGCTTCCTATGCCAATGGTCTGTAGCAGAGAATTTTGGGAGTACTTCTAGATAACATTGTCTCAGGTGGGGAATTATGTCAGTGGTTTGTTCTATTTATAAAACCAAGAAACAATATAGTATGCACATAAGAAATCATTGGTCATATAGGTGAAGATGATCTACAGTAATAGTATTTTTGTTTAACAGTGTTATGGAACGTAAAAGCATTAAAAGTTGTACAAGACGCCATTCAATTCAATAAAAGCCTCTTTGTGTAAATGATAATTCTGCTGTATTATTGCATTATTATTATACTTTATTTATATAGCACCAGCATATTCCGCAGCACTCAACAATGGGCACAGGGTTACAAACAATACACTGAGACTGACCAATGTACATAATATATTTGAGAGAAATTAAAGTGTTATGGATTATTGCTAAATTGGGAATTATAAGCGCTGCGGAAACTGTTGGCGCTATATAAATGATGACAATAATAAGACTATGCAATTTAACTTAAATAGTTGAAATAACGGTGTTGTAAATGTTGTCCACTTTATGTTTGGTTGCATTAACACAGGGAACATAGATGTTATTGGAGCTGCAGCTCAAGGGCCTTTCCCTAGAATAGGCCCACTAAAAATGTAACATGTCAAAAACAATTACTACCAACAAGGTGTAAGTCTGGCATGGGAGCACTCTTCCCTCACCTCTCCCCATTTCCTTCTGTTTTTTTTTTCTCTGCCTATTCTCTTCCTCTCTTCTTCATTGTCCAATATGTATACAAAAATGACAATGTCAGTAGGATTTACCTGGTTTGTGCTACAACTTGAGCTTGTATTAACATCTAATATGTTGTGGACTAAATGAAGTGCTTAAAAAGTATTACCACTGAAAGGATCAGATTTAGTGGGATGGTGCAGTGACACAATAGAAGGTGAGAAAAATGGGTTTGGGCATGGGTGTTGTTGGGGGGGGACTTAAGAGGCTTCAGCCATGGAGCTGGGCAACTTAGACCTCGAGTCCCAAACGGTAATAATCCTGGAACATGTGTATGTCTTTGCTGTGTGTGTGTATGTGTATGTGTATGTGTGTGTGCCTGCCTGCATGGAATGTGTCTGCCTGTATGTTTGTCTCTAACAAGGTTATTCAAAGAGATCCGAATTGACTCCGAAATTGCACTGGTGAATTTCTTCATACGGTGCAATTTCAAAGCCATTTAGCTATTTAAAAAGCTGTCAGTTCACCAAATATTGGCAAATTGCCAGTGAAAAACGGTGATCTTTGACGACAGTGAACTCCCCATAGAGAAGTAATGGTTAATCTATTCAGAGAATACCGAACAGCATAGAAATGTCAGTTAAATGCCCCGATTTTCAGTGGTTTCATTCGGCAGGTTTAATCAGGTGAATCCCATAGGTTTCAATGTAAAAAATATTACTGGTTTTATTCAATATCTAATAAACTGTTTATTCTTTTTATCTGCAGTAAAAATTCTCTTTATTCATTTTTTTCTTTGGATCTTTTAGGCATTTTTCGGGGCAAATTATTTTCGTTTTCTTAAAAAAAAAAAACAGCAGTTTTGTTTTTTCTTGTAACAGACCTTTTTGTTGTCATTCATAGGACCTTATATGTTAATTCCAGACATTTTCATCCAGTAGTTTGCAAACAGCGTTTCAATTTTGACACTTTCAATTGTTTTGTTTTCTATTACCCCATTTCTCAGCTTGTTGGCTTTTTCTGGCGGCTGGTCAGCGCTGTGTGTGGCGGATCGTCCCTTTTTCCGGATGTGTTTGGCTTGTTTTTTGCGGCAGTTCTAGTGATCTGATACTTCGGATCATATCGGATGCGTTTCCAGACGATTTTCGGCTTTTGTTTCGGTGATTTTTCGGCGGATTTTTGGGTCCGTTACCTGCACTTCGGGGACCGTTCGGTGAATTGGACTAGCTGAAGTGTGGTGAATGGGAGAGCACCGAAATGTCGGTGACATTTTGGTGCTATCTGAATAACCCTGTAATTGTGTTTTTGTCAGTGCTTACATTTTGTGGTTGTGCCTGTCTGCATGTGTATATGGTCCGTGACTGCATGTATGTGTCTGTTAGTCTATCTTTGCGAATCAGTTAGCATCTATGTGAATGTAAGGGTCTATGTATATTTTAGTGTTTTTGTTTTGTGTACATTTAAGTGTTCAAAAGAGTGTGTGAAGACCTATTTTTTTGAAAAGATATATATCAAAATATAGAGGCGCTATATTAGTAACAATTATCTATAGGTACACTTTTTAAGTTTACATACTTTAACACTTTGTGCTGAATCCCCAAATGTGTTGGAGACCTAGCAACACTACTGAGGCTCAGACACATTGGGCCCTATCAACTGGTGTGAGCTAAGCCTAGCGTCAACATGTTTTGCGTTAGCGCCAGGTTAACTCAGTCTAGCACCTGACCTCCTGCTAGAAACGGGAAAAATCTCTTAGCCCTTGGCTATTTGCGATTCGTAGTGTGACCTTACTGTTCTTTCTGCGTCCTATACTTAACATGGGGAGCGCTAGAGAGCACTTTGCGCTATTGAAACCAACAGATCACTTGGTGCCTGCGCTAATTTCTGGAGCGACAGTAATTACTAAATTTTGCCTACTGCTCAACCCTGGAGTTAAATAAAAAAAAACACAAAAAACAGATCCTCGCCCAAAATTAACAGGTAATTGAAAGGAATACAGCATAGGTGTTCTCTTGGCCCCCTACACCATAGTAATGGATTTCGTCAACAATGTCGCTGCTGTTGCAGTAGGCTCTATTATAAATGTATTCTTTATTGACATGTATCCTAAATCTAATATATTAGCTAAATATATATATATATATATACACAGTGGTACCTCGGTTCACGAACTTAATTGGTTCCACGACTCTGGTCGCGAACCGAATTGGTTGTGAACCGAATCACATTTTCCCATAGGGTTCAAGTACATCAGGTTAATCCGTTCTGACCCCCACGAACATGGTCGCAAACCGATTTTTGGTTGTGAACAGAATCACATTTTCCCATAGGGTTAAATGTAAATCAGGTTAATCCGTTCTGAACCATATGGGGAAAAAAAAATTTAACCACATATGCTTTGAAACCTTCTTGTTACCATTCTTGCTCTGCACTTTCTTGTTACCCTCTTTATTACGCTGCACTTTCTTTTTACCACCATTCTTGCTCTGCACATCCTCGTCACCTTCAATAATGCTCTGCACATCCTCGTCACCTTCAATAACGCTCTGCACATCCTCGTCACCTTCAATAACGCTCTGCACGTTCTTGTCACCTCTCTGCGCTTTCTTTTTCCCACCATGTTTGTTCTGCACTTTCTTGGGAGCCATGCTGGATTTAATACAGTAATACTGAAAAGTACTGTGCTACAAAGCACACAAAAAAGCTTCACAGTAGCCCTGTCTGCGACCGCGATCTGCGTTTGTAACCCGAGGCGGAGTTCGTGAACGGAGGTAAAATGTTGACGAACTTCCTGGTCACGGACCGAATTGTTTGTGAACAGGGGCACCACTGTATTATATATATAAAAATCGAAACATTTTATGCTGGGGGTTACTCATAGTATGTAAGCGGTTGAGTATTAGGGTTAGGACCATGTTTAAAGTGACACATGGATAAGTCTTGCCCTGAAACATGCATTATTTATATGCTGCAGCAGGGAAATTATTGTGGTTCACCTGACCTTCCTTTTGGATCTATTAAATGCAGCCTTGATTAATATATGTGTGCATATATTACACCTTGGAGGGTTTTAATAATGCAGGGGTGTGATGGCTCTTCGCTGGATGTGTTCATACTTATACAAGCTTGTGAGGGCAGAGGATAGGTATGGCCTGGCACTCTGCACTGGAAAACACAGTTCTAACCTGTACACAACCACATTAGCGTGGGTCTCAACCCAGATCTTAGCGTTTCGCCAGCGTGCGCTAAACGACTTTGTACACAGACTACCATGGACAAGGTGATCTGTTGGTGGGTCGTCGTGTGCTACATTTTAGCGACTCGTGCTGGATTTTTTATTTAGCGATAGCAGTTTAGCTCACACCAGGTGATAGGGCCCATTGGAGGGTGAAAATCTTTTGGCAGAGGAAAAATGGGAGTTGAGAAGAATGAGGCAGAGGAACAATGGAGATAATTCAGAGGCAATCCAACATTAGAGATGTGCATTAGTTTCGGAGGAATTCGGAACGATATCCATAAATTCGTATTTCGAAGTACTCTCGAAATAATGAATCGATATGATCCGAATTCAAAACTAAACAAAATGGTATCTAACGAATTTAATTCGTTTTACTGAGTCATCATAATTTGATTAAAAAATATTTTTAGTGTTCCAGAATTCGAATAGATATTCAATTATTGTACAGCGCTGCGGAATATGCTGGCGCTTTATAAATAAAGAATAATAATAATAATTATCGAATTGATATATCAACTATCGAATTGATCTTAAATTAAAATACATACATACAAGTATACAGTCAGCAAACAACTTTATGAAACAAATTAATTTAGTTTTACTGTTTCACAAGCACTTGTCCCTGTTAGGCTGGGGTCAGACTAACGCATTTTTAACGTGCGTTTAGGCGCACTTAATCACGGTCGCAGTAGCAGCAAATGACGGCCAATATACAAAGTACGGCCACACAAAAGTCCGGCCGCGCAACGCAAGTGGAAAATGAACGCATTTTTTCGAGAAATAATCACGCACAAAAATGCACGTCGTCTGACCGTTTTCGCGCATTCCGTGAAAAAATACATCAATGCATTCGGACGCACTTTTTGATGGTCGCTGCGAATAAAGCGTTTGTTTGACCCTAGCCTTAAATTGACTCAAATACTAAATCTGTGACACAGCTTAATATTTAACCCTAGATTGCCTTTTAACAGCAAAATTTGATTAATTGGGGTTTTATTTAGTGATCCAAAATTCGAATTGATATCAACTATCGAATTTGATATCAAATTTCGAGTTGATATCAACTATCAAATTGATATTAATTTACAATACAAGTAATAGTCAGCAAAGGACTTTATGAAACAAATTAATTTCATTTCACTGTTTAGGGTTAAATATTAAGATGTGTCACAGATTTAGTATTTGAGTCCAATTAGATTGTTTTTTAACAGCAAAATTTGATTAATTGGGGTTTTATTTAGTGATCCAAAATTCGAATTGATGTCTGTTATCGAATTTGATATCAATTATCGAATTAATATGTAAAATTCAAATCAATAGGAAATTTTGAATCGATCCGAAACAAAATTAGTTCCGAAATTCCGAAACCTAAATTAATTTAAAATGAAATTAAACTAAACGAAACAAATTTTTCAGCCGTGCACACCCCTATCCAACATCTTCCGCTCCAGGCCAGTAAAGCCCTTAACTCTTTCGCTATTGTGATTATGTTAACACAATTTTCAAAAACACCATCAGGTATCTGAAATCAAGTTAACTCATGGTTTTATTGAGGTCAGTTGCAAACAAATTTCATTTATTGTAAACACATTTCATCGGCTAGGCGGAGTAGAGGTAACATCACTGCTCTGCATGGAGAGAGCCTGTGGAGTCATGGGTTCGATCCCAGCAAGAGCACCTCTCAAATAAGTGTCCTTGGGCAAGACACCTAACGGTACATACTCGCCACCCAGGACATACTTGAAAACGAGAGAAATCTCAATGTATCCTTCCTGGTAAAATCCTTTCTCAAAAAAAATAAAAAATAATGTGCTCTAGAATGTACTCCCAAATGTATAGTGCCAGTAAGTAAAGGTAGAGCTTTCGCCCTCTGTATGTATGAATGTGGGTGTGTGTGTATGTGTGCACATTGATTATGGGGTAATTTAAAAGGTTTTATTTTTTTTTTAAAAATCCTAAAATTCCCTGCTTCCTGACAGTGGTTTTATAGAAAAACATTCGGTAGTGTAAGAATTAATCCAGCATGCACTTTGTGGCAGAACTATAATGACTCACCGCCTTTACAGAGACACATTAAAGCTGCCGTGTTGGGATGGTGCAGTTCGGCAAGTTGATATTTTTGGCAATGGAAGAGGTTGAATTTAGGACAAGGTTTAGGAGAGGTGGAAGATAAGGAAGAGAATTTAGGAGTAATTCCATAGCTGGAGGAGTGCATATTCAGGCGATTGTGCTAAGCCAACTCAGTGGAGGGTTTTAAGTGTGTCTGATGTACAGGACCTTTCAATAACAATCACATTGAATAAATATAATTGCCATTAGATTTGAGAAAGATTTTTCTCAGTGTATGGGACATGGGAGTTTGCTCCTTCGAATTGTATGAATACGGAACTTTGGAATAGGTTAAGCTTAAATCACTACACTACAATTTAATTTAGTTAAATTTTTTTCAGACAAAGACCATGGCCCCTAGAAATTCCTTTCATCAACCACAAAAATAGGTTTTACTCCAGGAAAATTAATTTAGTCTATCACTTTCAGTATTTTGCCAATTAAAATACATTTTTGTGAGTAACAAAATGTCCTTCATTTAAATGGAAGGAGGTTTATTTAAGACTGTAGCCAGGGTAATAAAAACAGTAATCATCGAAGGAAGGTTATTACCCTAGGAGATCGTGCCCTGGTCCCTCTAGCTCCATCAAAAAACAAGGTTTGATTGTTCTGTTACCTTTTTGCCTAATACAGTTCTATTACCCAGAGTGTACAACCAAATGCTTAATTTTATTTGGAAATTGTATTGTTTTACTTTTGTAAAAAATATTCAGGCATATTTCAAAGTTTCAATATTCAATACAAAATACATTTTGGGGAAGAGAAAGTAAGACAAGGGGAGGGACAAAGTCAGCAAAGTATTTGCAATTGTATGGGACATCAACGCACAGTGATAGCATAAAAGACTTCCTAACCGTCCTGTCCTCCCCACTAGACATGTGCACAGCACAAAATTTCGTTTTGAACTAATGGATTAGTACTAAAATGCAATTTATTTAGTTGCTAAAGAAATTCGTTTTCAGTTCTTTAGTATGAAAACTAATTTCGTTCATCGAAAACCAGTGGATACAATTACTATTGTTGTGGCTCCTCAGAGGGCTGAGATCGCTGCTTGTTACAGTATCTCTCACTCTCAGCACAATGTGGGCCATATTACATAGTTGGTGCTAACTTAACCAGAGCTGTTGTAACCTTCCCAGAGCCATTATAGCCTATGGAGGTTTTCAGTTTACAACAGGTTAAGTTAGCACCAACATTGTAATACTGCCCCGTGTCAGGCAAAGCTGTTACAGTAACTGACTGCTGCTCATCACAGCGCTCAGAGTTTCTGTAAAACTAGTAAATAATATTTTTATATGTAAGAGGTTAGAACAATATTATTTCCTTGTTTTACTGAAACTCTGAGCGCTGTTACAGTCAGTTACTGTAACAACTGAGCCTGATTCATTGTACTGAGATATAATGTAACAAGCAGCCGATCTCAGCGCTCACAGCCACTGGATTTAAAGGGCTAAAAAAAAAAAGGCTCCTCTCTGTATAATGTTTAGAACATCCTCCTGCATTAATTAATACCCCTCTTTGTATAATGTAGATAACATCCTCCTGCATTAATGTCCCTCTCTGTATAGAACATTCTCCTCAATTTATACCTTTCTCTGTATAATGTATATAACATCCTCCTGCATTAATACCCCTCTCTGTATAATGTATAGAACATACTCCTGCATTAATTAATGCCACTCTCTGTATAGAACATCCTACTGCATTGGCATGTGGAGGGTGCAGAACTTCGGATGTTGCGATGTTGCGATCTTCATTGCTGGTCTCCTTCACTCATCAATGTAATATCACAAAAAGGACTGAAACTAAAATGTAGTGCATTTTATTTTAGTTTCTTTCGTTTTTTGTACTGAGCAGTTTCGTTTCTCTTGAGTCATACTAAAACTAAATTATCCCAGAATTCGGACTAAATCGTTTTAGTACTAAAACGAATGCACATGTCTACTCCCCACGCCAAACCTGATGAGTGCCAAGGAGAGCCAGGTGTCATAAAGGGTCTTGTGGCTCCTACAAGTGGCTCAGTTTAGCAATCTCAAGGGAAGGGGATCAAATGTATTCAGATAAGGTAATAGTGTGGAGAGAGAGAGGAGGTGGTCATCAAAGGGTATGCCTTTAACAGCTCATTGGCATACAGTGGGTGTGTCAAGTAGGGCAAGGTATGAGAAATTCCAAAGTGTAGAGCAGCACTCCCATCATGAAAGGCCAGCCAGGTGCAACCACAATCCATGACGTGACCCCCTCCAAGATATCCATAGAGTGACAGAAGAACTGGGCCGGCACTCAATCTCCTTTTTTGGACACATTTAATGGACAACACAACTACAACTAAGTTTCGGCAGGAGGGTAAAAAGCGTCCCACGTACTAAGAGTAGGTTGGGGTGAAAGAGAAGAGAAACAAGTATAGGGAAGGGAATAGGTAAGAGGAAGAGAAAAGAGAAAGGGAGAGTGAGGGGGGAGAGGGAGCAGAGAAAGAGAAAGTGGGTGCCCTCTGAGCGCAAGAAGGAAGAAGCCAGGGTGGAAGGAGCATGAGTGCATCCCCCAAATCCCAGTCCCAGTATATCTTATCTAGAGAAGGGCAGACAAGACGTCTTGAGGCGGCAAACCTCTCCATCCACGGGCACAACACATGCTCAAAATGACCCACTAATTCATGTAGTATTGTTATGAGATGTACCATGGTTACCATATGGTATTATTTTATTTTTTAAGTATTGAACCACTCTTCATCAAGAAAAGTGATTGGTTTGTTTGCATATGTCCAAAAGTAAAGCAATGAAAAGTATTACTGAGTAGGGTTCAACTTCTTACTAACTGTTACATTTTAGCTTATCATACTGGGAAAATTGCTTAAGCTATAAGGTCTGAGATGAAATAGCACAGGGCAGAGGCATGTAGGAATTCTGTTGTTTAGGTTGACTTAGATTTTGCCAAGCTATTGAAAAGGAATATGATGAATATAACATCTATCAGCTCATTTTACGTTTTCTAAGTTTGTTCACTTCTCTTGTGGGTACAAACTATTTTATATCAATTATTGTTATTATCAAATTAAATCTATCAAATGTTGAAAAAAAAAATTCTATCCTAATATTTATTTGAAACATGGGATGGGTAGGTAACACTTATATGTATGACAAAATAGTACGTTTGAAATGCAAATTGTTATTCTGAGATTAAAGGGAATCTGTAACTGACAGGTTCACTTCCCCAGTGCTGTTCTATCAGGCAATGGATATCATTTCATAATAAATATGAATGCTCTTACTCATCCCTTGATGAGGTATCTCTCACCACTGCTTATTTGGTTCCATTACTGGGTGTCACATCATCATCCTTCACTGTGTGAGGGTCATCACACAGTGCTTCGTGATTGGTCCTCAGCAGCGATCATAATGATGATCCCTCGTCAGTCAACACATATGCAGCCAATCAGGTGCCAATGGGTTTGCATGGGAGTCCTATAAAATTTTGTATTTGTATCATGTTCATTGTAATAGAGATGGTGCTGTCACAATAACTACGCACTTTCCCCCTGTCCTCTGAGTCCCTCAATCTTGGCTTGTCTACTTGACTCCTTTCTGTGGCTCTTCCTCTCTTCAGACCATCACACCACAGAATGGTTTTCTGTTTTTCGTTTTTCCTTTTGCCTCCCTACCCTGTTTTCAGTCTTCTTTTGAATTTGTCCTATTCATAGATATCTATCTCAAACCCAGCCACTTTAAGGTCTGGTGGTAGGTTATCTAGTGGTACCTGAGGTTCATACTCTGCATTTTGAGTCAACTCTACCCCTAACAGGTCGATAGCAAGCTGCATGTGCTTCACAGCTAGAGCTGTCTTATGACATTTGCATCTAGCAATTATTTATTTATTTTTTTGAGAAAGGATTTTACCAGGAAGGATACATTGAGATTTCTCTCGTTTTCAAGTATGTCCTGGGTGGCGAGTATGTACCGTTGGGTGTCTTGCCCAAGGACACTTACTGGAGAGGTGCACTGCTGGGATTGAACCCATGACTCCACAGGCTCTCTCCATGCAGAGCAGTGATGTTACCTCTACTCCACCCAGCCGGTGGCAATTATTGTCATGGCAATACCAACAGAATATAGAAATAACATATGTGGGTATAATGCCTACATATGGGAATTTTTATAACCTTGTATCTGTGTTGTACATGAATTTTCAGTCATAACACCTTGAACCTCATCCCTTTTTTAATACAGCATTACAGTTTGTTGAACGTTTTTTAGAATAAAGGCTGGGGATTCTCCTTCCTGCTCATTTGCTGTCATGCAGGAAAGCAGGCGAGGTCTGAATGAGATTTTAGTTTCTTCATAAGGAAAACATCAAATGAAGGAGAGAGCAAATATCAACCTGTATATGTTATATGTAAAAATAATGTATACATTTTTAGAGAATAAATTGATAACTCCATAACCACAACTTTCAGATGGCTCTTGATCATTTTTGTAAAACCGCGATGACAGGACGCTGTGCTGTTTTGTTTCATTTTTGTGCTTTTAAGTGACCTAATTTGGTTTCTGTTCACTTCAAAAAGGCTTTTCTTTCCCTTCATTTCATTGAATTTTAATGTTATATGTCACTTCATCTAAAACAGTACCACATGAAGTTACTATCCCATGTACATTTTCCCAACATTTCCAAATGAGCAGTCGCCTTCAGATTTTCCCTCATTCTCCCCCAGGCTTTTGAAGGACATCAAAAGCATTATTAAGTCAATAAACAGTGCATTAAATAAAAATATACATCCAGACTTAATTGTCTGTTATGCTAATCATCGTAGCGAACGTTTAGGATATCCAGACTGATCAGACACTATGCATGGTGCCTGCCAAGATTTCCATATGGATGGCGTATACAGCACATGTTTCTCGGATTGCAATATTTAGTCGGACCTGCAGCTCTCATTCACTGAACATCCAAACACACAGAGCCCATTTCCTTTCCTTTGTGTACTAAATACAAAATAGATGATTACCAAATATACTCTGTGGTAGAGGACCTTTACGTTTTACTTTAAACCATCATACAAATAGATTGAAGGATGGACAGAGCAAGTCTGTTTTGATAAGAAGCACTTAACCAAAGGTATATGTTACTGCTTGCTTACAGATTGCTGCTTTTGTACATACATAATGCCTATGTATTACTACTCACAATTTACGTATATGTGTATTGTCTACATCTTGCTGTTTCCATATGCATTAATTACTTGCGTGTGTGTTGTCTGCATAGTTACTGTTCTCACTTTCTGTATCACTAAATGTTGTCAACTATCGTATAATCATTTGTGTCTAATCCATACTTATTCATTTACTTTGGACTGCTGGAAAATATCCAAATGATATAAATAGTATTTGCTTTAGCAAAATCCTTTAACACTCAATGCCTGTCAAATTCGTCTGGGGATTTTCACCGTCCAATTTTAGCCGTGTTGTAACCCGTATTTCATCTAGTTCTGATGCTTAGTCATTGAGTGAGCGCTGCATGATATATTTTGTGGCCTTTGCTCTATGAAAGCATAGAGAGTCTTCCTCTCACAGCCAGGCAGAGATGCAGGAACCTGGTATTAGTTTTTATTTTAAAATTCTGAATTCCTGGTCGATGACTGGAAATTTGAATTTTTGCCAGGACAGTCATGGTCTTTGACAGGGGTGACAAAATGCCGTCCCAATCATACTGCCACCTGGAGTAATGGCCCCACCTGGACCCATGGAAGGGCCCATAACATATAAATGGAATTACAATGTAAGATTAACTCCTTTGCTGTGGATGATGTGTTGGAGATGTCCTGGGATTCCCCGCTACATGCGGATTCTAACACAGCACTGTTGTTCAGTTTACAATTATAAAGTGAACAGTGATGCTGCGCTAAATAACCTTCTCATTTCCCACACTACCAACAAGTGTGGCGCTGATGATGAAATGCCAGGCTTGTACTGGATATCGGGACTACCAGGAGAGTCCCGGTGGGCCGATGGCTCAGTGGGCTGGTGCAACCGGCCACCTGCCTGGGCACTTTTCTGTGCCTATAGGCTCCTGACATGCAAATCTGGCTCTGCCCACTGTAAATGATTGAAATTTTTAAAATAGTTTGTTATAGCATTCTGGCAGGGCATGACATATACATATTATGATACATTATGAATCTGCTGAGTCTGCTGAAAATCAGGATATATAATTTGTCTGGGTCGTATAATAAAACGTGACTTCAAATCGTGTTTAAACATGACGAGCACAAAATGAGCTCAGCACACAGAGGTGAAATGGCTCAGCAGTGAAGGGGTTAAAGCTCCAGTACTTAGAAACATAGAAACATAGAAAAATGTCAGCAGATAAGAACCTTTCGGCCCATCTAGTCTGCCCAATTACATGGATACTTAACCTGGATTTATCTTGTGTTTAGGATAGCCTTATGCATATCCCATGCTTGCTTAAATTCATTTTCTGTTTTGGCCTCTACCACTTCAACTGGAAGGCTGTTCCATGTATCCACCACCCTCTCAGTAAAATAATGCTTCCTGATGTTACTTTTAAACCTTTGCCCCTCTAATCTAAGACTATGTCCTCTTGTTTTGCTACTTTGTTTCCTTTTAAATATACTCCCTTCCTCTACCTTGTGAATTCCCTTTACGTATTTAAATGTTCTATCATATCTCCTCTGTCTCGTCTTTTTTCCAAGCTGTACATGTTAAGATCATTAAGCCTTTCCTGGTAACTTTTCTCCTTCAAGCCGTACACCATTTTAGTAGCCCTTCTCTGAACTCTCTCTAAGATGTCTATATCCTTCTGGAGATATGGTCTCCAGTACTGCACACAGTACTCCAAGTGAGGTCTCACCAGTGCTCTGTACAGTGGCATGAGCACTTCCCTTTTCCTACTGCGAATACCTCTCCCTACACAACCAAGCATTCTGCTAGCATTTCCTGCTGCTCTATTACATTGACTACTTACCCTTAGATCCTCTGAAATAATGACCCCTAAATCCCTTTCCTCAGATGTTGAGGTTAGGACTGTATCAAATATTCTATATTCAGCCCTTGGATTTTTACGTCCCAGGTGTATTATCTTGCACTTATCCACATTAAAACTCAATTGCCACAGCGCCGACCATTTTTTTAGTTTACCTAAATCATTTGTCATTTGGCTAATCCCTCCAGGAACGTCAACCCTGTTGCAAATCTTTGTGTCATCAGCAAAAAGACATACTTTTCCATTAATACCTTCTGCAATATCACTAATAAAAATATTAAAGAGAATGGGTCTAAGTACTGACCCCTGAGGTACCCCACTGGTAACAAGACCTTGAGCCAAATAAACTCAATTTACCACAACCCTCTGTTGCCTGTCACTCAGCCACTGCCTAATCCATTCAACAATATTGGAATCCAAGCTCAAAGATTGCAATTTATTGATAAGCCTTCTGTGCGGAACAGTATCAAAAGCCTTACTGAAATCTAAATAAGCAATGTCTACTGCACCACCTGTGTCCATTATTTTTGTTACCCAATCAAAAAAATCAATAAAATTAGTTTGGCATGATCTCCCTGAGGTAAACCCATGTTGTTTCTGATCCTGTAATCTATGTGTTTTTAGATGTTCAACAATCCTTTCCTTTAACATGGTTTCCATTAATTTCCCCACTACTGACGTAAGACTAACTGGCCTATAGTTCCCCGATTCCTCCCTACTACCCTTGTAAATGGGCACAACATTTGCTAATTTCCAGTCTTCTGGGACGACTCCCGTTAACAAGGATTGGTTAAATAAATCTGTTAACGGTTTTGCTATTACATCACTGAGCTCTTTTAATAATTTAGGGTGGATCCCATCAGGCCCCATTGACTTATTTGTCTTTACTTTAGACAGCTGCTGTAGAACCTCCTTCTCTGTAAACTGATATGTAAATGTCTCGTTAGTGTTTCCTCCTAACTGAGGTCCCTTTCCTTCCTTTTCTTCTGCAAAGACTGAACAAAAATATTCATTGAGGCAGTCAGCGAGACTTTTATCCTCTTCTACATACCTTCCTTCCTTTGTTTTTAATCTAACTAATCCTTGTTTTACTTTTCTTTTCTCGTTTATGTATCTAAAAAATGTTTTGTCCCCCTTTTTTACTGACTGAGCTATTTTCTCTTCTGAGTGTGCTTTGGAAGCTCTTATAAATTGCTTTGCCTCTTTCTGCCTAATCTTATAGGTTTGCCTATCTTCTTCACTCTGAGTTTTTTTATAATTATTGAATGCTGTCTTTTTGTTCTACACTATTTTGGCCACTTCTGCAGAGTACCACAGTGGTTTCTTCCCTTTTTTGTTTTTGCTAACAAGCCTAATGCAATTGCCTGTGGCCTTCAATAATGCTTCCTTTAAATAATCCCATTTCTCCTGGACTCCCTTTAAACTCCTCCAGTCTGATAATGACTCCTTCACACAAAATCTCATTTTAGAAAAATCAGTTTTTTTAAAGTCTGAAACTTTTGTTTTTGTGTGGTGCGCCTTCATCCCTGTTCTTATATTAAACCATACTGACTGGTGATCACTAGATCCCAAATTTTCACCTACAACAACGTCCAATACCAAACCTCCATTTGTGAGTATTAAATCCAATATGGCCTCTTTACGGGTCGGCTCCTCAACTATTTGTGTTAGAGATAATCCCAGTAGGGAGTTTAGAATATTTGTACTCCTGGTGCACCCAGCTGTTTTGGTTTTCCAGTTCACATCAGGAAGATCAAAGTCCCCCATGATAATAACTTCCCCCTTCATTGCCATTTTGGCTATTTCCTCAAACAGTAGATTATCTAGCTCTTCTACTTGTCCAGGGGGTCTATAGATCACACCTACACGAGCTACTGTATGATTGCCAAATGTTAGCGTAACCCAAACTGACTCTATGTTCACCTCGCTCACTTTTATTTGGTTCGTTTTTATGTTGTTTTTCACATACAGGGCCACTCCTCCTCCTTTCCTACCTTCTCTGTCTTTTCTATATAAAGAGCACCCCAGTATTGTTATGTCCCAGTTATTTTTCTCACTGAACCATGTCTCAGTAACCGCAACTAAATCTACTTTTTCAGCTGCCATCATTGCCTCCAGTTCATTGATTTTATTGACTAAACTGCGAGCATTTATAGACACGACTCTGAGCTTGTCATTTTTTTCCCCGCATGTTGCTTTCACCCTCCGATTTAGTTTCGGGGGACAATCAGGCAGATTGTTTTTTACCCTTTTGTCCCCCCCTCCTAGTTTAAATATTTCTTTGCGAAACCTTTGAACTTCTCACTGAGAACATATGTTCCCCTATGAGTAAGATGCAAACCATCTTTTTTATACAGTTCCTTTCTGCTCCAATTAGAGCTATCATGGGACACAAAGCCAAATCCTTGCTCTCGACACCATTCCCGAAGCCACAAATTAAATTCCCTATTGCACATCTGCCTATCCTGAATGTTATGCACAGGCAAAACTTCAGAGAATGACACAGTGGACGCAATCTGCTGTATTTCACCTCCAAGAACACAAAAATCTTCCTTAATCTCAGAAACCTCATTTGCTAGCCAAGTCATTTGTCCCTAGATGGACTAGAACGTCCACTCCCCCTTGCTGCTTTCTTGTTTGACAATATTGAGAATACGTCTCTTGTCTCTACGAGCAGTAGCCCCAGGAAGACATCTCACGAAACCACTACTCTCCAGCTCAACACCTCTTATGATAGAATCACCCAGAAACAATTGCCTTCTATCATGCCCCACCTTTTCCTTTTTGTTCTTGGTTGCAGTCCTGCATACCTTAGGCATAGGGGATGGTGGTTCCTCAACTATGGTGTCTGAGCCTACTTCCGTCTCACCACTACACTCTGAAAGTGCCTCAAAAGAATTAAGAAGAGCCACAGACTGTGGAACATGTTTTCTATCCACAGCTCTAAGTCTACCAGATCCTACAGTAGTCCATCTGCCGCTCCTAGGAGGCCTCTGTGGCAGTGGCTTTGTAACAGTCATAGCCATAGCCTGAGTTTGTCTAACAGATAATTTACAAATCTCAGACTTCAAACAGGCAATTTCCTGCTGCAATAAAGAGAGCTGCCTACATATCAGGCACACTCCAAACCTCCAAAAATTGGATCTAAAAACAAATGCATGACAGCTCTTACACTGGACCAAGCCTGCCATTATAGAAGAATGGATTTAAACCCACAAATCTTACCTTTTTGTAGGTTTTCTACCTCCTGTCTGTCTAACCTCAGACTACCTCCAGAGTATCTCCAGAAGATCTCTAAGTGCTCACTTTGAAGAGTTGCACTTAGAAGGCTTCACAAGCCCAATTAGACAAGTTAATATCCCCAAGCTTTATATAGTCACCTAAGTACACCTCCCCCAGCAAGGCGTGGACAAGCTAAACCTCTTAGCAAATAGCACCCAATTGATTCCAATTCTATGCTAATCACTAAGAGGAATGAGTCACCAGCCTAACCTAATTTACACACCAGACCTAATTTAAAACCTTAAGATGAATAGAAAAGATCTGTTTGAAACAAAAATCAAAATCACTCACCAGGATATCTCTAAGTGCTCACTTTGAAGGCTTCACTTAGAAGGCTTCACAAAAGCTCTTGCACGGTAGTATCTTCATAAGAACATGCAAGTAGGCTAATAGGCCGTGCTCTCCTAGTGGATGTTGCACACCTACAGATGATTGCTGTGCTCTTTGAGACCATGGTTATAGACCCCTAGGATGGGAAAAATGAACTGTGTAACTATGGGTCAACTCGAGGCACGTGTACATTCAGCATACATGCCCTCTTTAGGTGATACATCTGTTGGATAAAGAATGGGAGTCTGCCAATCCTAAATTTGACATAGAGTGCCAAATGCCATAAAGCCATCTCTATTTTATACTGACACCAGGGGTCTACAAGGAAGATAACTTGTTCTAATCAAATTACATTGTAAAACATTATGGGCACTATAATATTGTGCCCGCTAAAACGGGGACGCTCTTAGTGTCCCAGGTTTTAGCTCCATATGACGTAGCAGGCGCTGGATCAGCAGCCTGCCCCGTAATGCAGCGCTAAGCCACTGGATACTCGCAGCGAGTATATAGTCACCTAAGTACACCTCCCCCAGCAAGGCGTGGACAAGCTAAACCTCTTAGCAAATAGCACCCAATTGATTCCAATTCTATGCTAATCACTAAGAGGAATGCGTCACCAGCCTAACCTAATTTACACACCAGACCTAATTTAAAACCTTAAGATGAATAGAAAAGATCTGTTTGAAACAAAAATCAAAATCACTCACCAGAAGATCACCAGAAGATCTCTAAGTGCTCACTTTGAAGGCTTCACTTAGAAGGCTTCACACAAGCCAGTGGCGGAAGTACCAGGGTCGCAGCGGTCGCAGTTGCGACCGGGCCCTGGCATTCCGCCACTGGAGGGGGGCCCGGCGCCGCCCGCCAGATTCCGGCAATCAGCGCCGGAATCTGGGAGCCGCGCACTGGCCGTCCCTCTCCCTGCGAGCGGCCACTGACATGCAGCTTGGCCGCTCACGTGGGATAGGAACCACCTGACCAGCGCACGAGATACTCTCGCGAGACCTCTGCGCTGATCAGGTGGTTTCCGGCGAGCAGCCAAGACGCATGTTTCCAGCGGCCGCTCGCCAAGGAGGAGAACGGAACGCCGGCGGAGCCTGTCCTGGGGCCAGCAGAGGTAAGAGCTGGGGGACCCAAATACCCATGAGAGCTGGGGGCCCTTATACCCATGAGCTGGGGGGCCCTTATACCCATGAGCTGGGGGGCCCTTATACCCATGAGCTGGGGGCATATCCATGAGCTGGGGGGCATACCCATGTGAGAGCTGGGGGGCATATCCATGAGCTGGGGGCATAACCATGTGAGAGCTGGGGGGCATATCCATGAGCTGGGGGCATATCCATGAGCTGGGGGGCATACCCATGTGAGAGCTGTGGGGCATATCCATGAGCTGGGGGCATATCCATGAGCTGGGGGTGCATTTCCATGAGCTGGGGGTGCATATCCATGAGCTGGGGGTGCATATCCATGAGCTGGGGGGCATATCCATGAGCTGGGGGGCATACCCATGTGAGAGCTGGGGGCATATCCATGAGCTGGGGGTGCATATCCATGAGCTGGGGGTGCATATCCATGAGCTGGGGGGCATATCCATGAGCTGAGGGGCATATCCATGAGCTGGGGGTGCATATCCATGAGCTGGGGGGCATATCCATGAGCTGGGGGTGCATATCCATGAGCTGGGGGCATATCCATGAGCTGGGGGGCATATCCATGAGCTGGGGGTGCATATCCATGAGCTGGGGGTGATATCCATGAGATGGGGGGCATATCCATGAGCTGGGGTGGCATACCCATGTGAGAGCTGGGGGGCATATCCATGAGCTGGGGGGCAAATCCATGAGCTGGGGGTGCATATCCATGAGCTGGGGGTGCATATCCATGAGCTGGGGGCATATCCATGAGCTGGGGGTGCATATCCATGAGCTGGGGGGCATATCCATGAGCTGGGGGGCATACCCATGTGAGAGCTGGGGGGGCATATCCATGAGCTGGGGGGCATATCCATGAGCTGGGGCAAATCCATGTGTGAGCTGGGGCAAATCCATGAGCTGGGGCAGTATGAATATATATATATCGGGGGGATATACATGTGAGCTGGGGGCATTTTTATATGGTCTGTTCTTATTGGAAAGCGTCACATGACATTAAAGAAAAGTATCGGTACTCGGTATCGGTGAGTACTTTTAAAAAGTATCGGTACTCGGTCTTAAAAAAGTGGTATCGGTGCATCCCTAGGCAATACTATCTTTGTTTTATTTTGCAGTGAAAAATAAGTAAAAATACATAGATTTTTTGGGGGGGGGGCCCTTCGTGGATTCTTGCACCGGGGCCCTCAGGTTTCTAGTTACGCCACTGACACAAGCTCTTATTAGACAAGCTAATATTCCCCAGGCTTTATATAGTCACCTAAGAACACCTCCCCCAGCAAGGCGTGGACAAGTTTAACCACCTTAGCAAATAGCACCCAATTGATTCCAATTCTATGCTAATCACTAAGAGGAATGAGTCACCAGCCTAACCTAATTTACACACCAGACCTAATTTAAAACCTTAAGATGAATAGAAAAGATCTGTTTGAAACAAAAATCAAAATCACTCACCAGGATATCTCTAAGTGCTCACTTTGAAGGCTTCACTTAGAAGGCTTCACAAAAGCTCTTGCACGGTAGTATCTTCATAAGAACATGCAAGTAGGCTAATAGGCCGTGCTCTCCTAGTGGATGTTGCACACCTACAGATGATTGCTGTGCTCTTTGAGACCATGGTTATAGACCCCTAGGATGGGAAAAATGAACTGTGTAACTATGGGTCAACTCGAGGCACGTGTACATTCAGCATACATGCCCTCTTTAGGTGATACATCTGTTGGATAAAGAATGGGAGTCTGCCACTCCTAAATTTGACATAGAGTGCCAAATGCCATAAAGCCAGCTCTATTTTATACTGACACCAGGGGTCTACAAGGAGGATAACTTGTTCTAATCAAATTACATTGTAAAACATTATGGGCACTATAATATTGTGCCCGCTAAAACGGGGACGCTCTTAGTGTCCCAGGTTTTAGCTCCATATGACGTAGCAGGCGCTGGATCAGCAGCCTGCCCCGTAATGCAGCGCTAAGCCACTGGATACTCGCAGCGACGCATTAGCATCTCTTCCTGGAGTCCATAGGACTCCATGGAGGCTTGTGCTGCTAGGTCAGCTGACCTGCAGGATCTCGCCTCTCGCAAGATCCTGCAGGTCCGCGGAGTGATCGCGTAGGGAGACTGGAGACTTTTTTCCCCCAGTCTCACTCCTGCTCCTGCTTCTGGCCTCAGGGAGCAAAGCATTCTTGTTGCAAGATGAGAGCCGAGTACCTGATTTTTGGGGGGATTTTAAGCTGGTGCTGACTGATTCCACAGAATCGGAATCAGTTAGCACCAGCTTCTAACTGTAGCTAACTTTTCTGTTAACTGCAGTAGGGCTTAATTAGCGTTAGGACTTTGTAATCCTAACGCTAATTACTCTTTCCCTATGTTAAGTATAGGGAGAACAAAGTACAGTAAGCTCGTGGAAGCGAGCACATTTTTCTGAATGTAATATGGGGGTCCTGCGCCGCTGCCACTTAACCTAACGTTAATGCTCACATAACTGAGCGCTAACATTACCATTGCAATATTGCCCTATTTATTTCATTACTTGTAAAGTGATACATTTTTTTTATTTATTGTATATACCGGGACTTTAATGTTTTTCTCTTTTATATGGATAGGGTCTGAAATGCATAGAAATTTCATGAATAATCAGCAATCATTTACAATCATATTAGTTAGCTACAGTGATGAGCTGATGGATCCTCTAGAACAGGGATGTCAAACTCTGGCCCACCCAGATGTTGATTGCCTACAACTTGACATTGTCGAAAGCAATAGATGAACACAGACTTATGGGAGCTGTAGTTCAGCAACATTTAGGGGGCTGGAGTTTGAAGTCCTAGCACTAGAATATGTGTATACAATTACAAATGTACATTATGTAAATATACAGTAATGTATATGAAGATAACAATCATAGCATACATAATACTGTAGGATTAAAAAATCAATAGCATGTTTCTAAACACAAATGTATATTTTTTTCTCTGTGTCAGTAAACCATGCACAAGCAGGACCTTTGTACTCTTGT
Organism: Leptobrachium leishanense; assembly: GCA_009667805.1. Classification (NCBI taxonomy): domain Eukaryota; kingdom Metazoa; phylum Chordata; class Amphibia; order Anura; family Megophryidae; genus Leptobrachium; species Leptobrachium leishanense. The sequence continues at coordinate 206,203,640 of CM019064.1, forward strand.
TACATGATGTAGGTGAGCTCAGCCTTGAAATGGTCTAACATGCATAACCTCATCGGAAAGCCCCCTCCAAAATCTCCAGCTCTGCACACCCCTCACTGCCTAATGACCTCATGAGGTACCACCTGTGATATCAGAGATGTGAATGGAGTAGTGTTTGCCAACAAATCCTAATTCCAGACCTCTGTTCAACCTCCCACCTCCAAGGCAGAGTTAGGACTGGAAACTTTGAGCAAGTTCCTAAACCTCCACCAATATTTACACACCTTTGTCTCGAGGCTTTTAATATACCGGAATCTCGTACCCTGGACCCCTGCCATGGCGATGTGTGTCTTTACAAGTTAAAAGAGATGCTTGTGGAAACAGTAATGAGGGAAAAAAGACTTCTCCTCAGAGTGCAGTAAATTAATGGTCATGCATTGGAATAAACACAACACATGTGCCGGTTCAGGAGCCTATGTGACAAGTTCTAATAAACCTGTTTAGGATTAAAATGTAAGGGCTAGATTACATACCGAATGCTAACATTAGCGCTCAGATATGTAAGTGTTAGCATCAGGAAAAGTGACTTTAATGCATGCCCCCCATATTACATCCCTATCGCTAATCAGGGAAAAAATGTTAGCGCATCGGTGATTGCGCTGGCTCACAGTAATTTGCGCATCCTATACTTAACACGGGAAGCGCAAACAGTAAATCGCATTAGGACTTTATAATACCTTTCTTATTCTAATGCTAACTGCCGCACTGATGTGGCAACAAAAATTTAATTGTCATCCAGAATCTGGTGCTAACTAATTCTTTTGCAAAATCAGCACTAGCTAAACCCCCCCCCCCAATAAATCCGATACTCACCTCTCATCCTGTTCTTCTGGCCACCAGGACTATTTGTCCCCAGTCTCACTTTGCTCTGGGCAGCCAGAAGCGGCGGATCGAGCCACTGAGGTGAGTATCTGATTTTTTGGGGGTGATTTTCAGCTGGTGCTAACTGGTTCTGCAGAAGTGGAATCAGTTAGCACCAGCTTGGAACTTTTCAGCTAGTCACAGTGTTTTGTAATTAGGACTTTGTGATCCTAACACTAATTACTCTTTGCTTATACTCGTAGGTGAGAACTAGATCTAGCATTAAGGATGCGATAGAGCCCTAATTGTTTAATCAAACACATTGGTGTTCACATTTCTTGACTCCTGAGCTCTTGTACATCTAATTTTTTTACGGTAGTCCAGATAGTATTTAATAAATGTTATCAAAGCTCCATCTTCATTTTTATTAATTTCATGGAATAATGAAGGCCTGAAGCACCTAAGGCGTAGGGCGCTTAAGTTGCCTCTGATGCCAGGACGCAGGGAGGATTTTTCTAGAAGGGTTTTCAGCGTGTGTGGAGGTTTGAGCGGGAGAGGTGTGGGAGGAGTCACCAGGAGGGTACTTAAGGTGCATATGGAGAGACTCTGCGCGCCTTTTTCTCCTGAGGTAGAGCTGGAAAAATCTTGAGCTGCGTCAGAGAGCAGTGTTTTCGGCTTTTTGCCTTAAAATTTTTCTTTAAGTATGGCGGAAGGCGGTGAGCTGGAGTCGCTGCTGGAGGAAGTGCGGGAGGCGGCTCGGCATCGTGGTGTGGAGTGGGCGAGAAGGAGCTTGTCGGAAGTGTGAGCTCGGCCTGTCAGGATTTCTAGGCCTCCGGAGCGGTTCAGTCCAGGAGGAGAATCCAGCGGTGGATCAGCATCTGTGAGGTTGAGGTTGGAGGCAGTGAGAGGCCGAGGACGGTTGGTCCGGCGGATGTTGGCTGGAGGTGACGCAGTTGGGACTGAGGCTTGGCATGAGCGTTTCCAGAAGTGTGGAAGGTAGGAGCTCGAGGCCGGTATTGGGGGCTAAGGATCCTTCTGGTCAGAGGGGTGGTGTGGTGAGCGCTACCAGGAGAGAAGGAGTGCGGAGGTTGAGGAGTTCCTCGGGTAGAAGAAGAGTTCGGTGGTCCACCGGGGGTCCCAGAGGTGGAGCGATGGCTGTCTCGGGGACAGATGTTTCGGCGGTAAGGCAGTTGGTGGATGGTGGTGTGGCACAAGGTGATGGTGTGTGGGATGAGGTCACTCAGGAGCTCGAAGTAAATTGGTGTTCAGATGGTGGAGGTGAAGTGGCTCCGGATTTTGGTGTGGTGGAGTGAGATATTGATTATGGTACTTCGGGTTCTGAGGCTCATCGCACAAATATTTTGTCGTCCACAGTTCCGATGGTTCGGGAGCGGAGTCCGCAGCCGGTTGGTGGTTTCCAGGCTGGTGGAGTTGGTGGAGTTGGAGTGAGGGGTTCGGAGAGTGTGGCAGAGGAGGTTCCAGGAAGTTTGGCTGGACCTAGTGTGGCGACAGGTAATGGAAGTGGAGGTGATAGTTCTTTTATGTCTTTTTTACAGGGGGCCTTTGAAGCTTGGTCGGTTTCAAAAGGGGGTGTGAGCCAGGGAGTTGATTTGGCTCAAGCATGGAAGGGTGCAGGTGGGCCAGTTGGGAGAGTTGGTGAAGCTCTGGCTTCAATAGGACTGAGTGGTGTGTCGGGTTCACTCGGTGAGTCCGCAGGGGTGGCGGATGTGCCAGGAGGAATGCTTACGTGTCATTTTCTGGTCCTTTGGGGTTGCATTTGAAACAAGAGGTTAAAGAAGGTATCTGGCGTGGTGAGCATGTGGAGCTTTTTTCCCTGCTTCCTTTGGATGCAGTGGCAGGGGTTACGGATGATTTGTCTAAGGAAGGTTTAAAGGAGGAAGAGGAAGGAAAAAGAGGTATCGGAGGATTGCTAAGTCGTTTGGGAATTGGCTCCGGGCTTTTTGTATTTTGGCTAGTGTGGTTGGGGAGAAGAACCCACAGCACTGTTCGGCTCTTTTTTGTTATGTGGATGGGATTTGGAGGCTTATCGGATTTATGGTGGTTGGGCGTGGTGGAAATACAATGAGCAGTTTAGGCAACGTTTGGCGGCTCACCCAGGGATGGGGTGGGATCAGATGGACATTACGCTGTGGTTGCGTCTGATGGGGGCTCAGAAGGCTCTGCCCTTTCCAGGGGGCGCTGGTGGGGGAGGGGTCAGTTCTCCACCGGCAGGTGTTAAAAAGGGATCTTGCTGGCAGTTTAATGAGGGTTAGTGCAAGTTTGGTAATGGGTGCAGGTTCAAGCACGAATGTTCAAATTGTGGAGGATTGCATTCATTGTCCAGATGTTTTAAGAGGGCAAGACAGGGAGGTCTGCCTTTTGGAGGGTCTGGAGATGGGGGCTTCCCCAGTGAAACTCTATGCGATGTTACCGTGGCTAAGGCTTTACGAAAGACGTAGGGATGCGGAGTTTCTGCAGGATGGTTTTGGTGATGGTTTTCGGATTCCTTTTGTGTTATCCCCTTTGGGGGTGGTGCCGAAGCGGAAGGCGGGGGAGTTTCGCTTGATTCATAATTTATCCTATCCGCGGGGAGGATCGGTGAATGATGATATTGGTGAGGAGTTGGCCGCGGTGTCATACGTGTCATTTGATTCCACGGTTATTTTGGTTCGGGATGCAGGAAAGGGGGCTTTGAGTCGGCTTTTCAGCTATTATCTATTCATCCTTCGTGTCATCATCTTCTGGGGTTTTGGTTTGAAGGCGAATTTTATGTGGATCTATGTTTGCCTATGGGTTGTTCCATATCCTGTTCCTTTTTTGAGTGATTTAGTACATTTTTGGAATGGGTGGGTCGTGAAGTGGCAGGGTCGGCTAATTTGACACATTATTTGGGTGATTTTCTGTGCGTGGGTAGGGAAGGGACAGGAGAGTGTCTGCACATTCTCCGGTCTTTTCAGTGGGTGACACACCGATTTGGTGTTCCTTTGGCTTCTGATAAAACAGAAGGTCCGGCGTCAGTCATCATTTTCTTGGGGGTTGAGATTGATTTGGTTAAGGGTGAGTGTCGTCTACCTTTGGGGAAACTGGTGGAAGCTTTGAGGCAAGTGGAAGGGGCCCTGTCGGTTAGGAAGTTGCAGTTGAGAGAGCTACAATCGCTGATTGGTCGTTTGAATTTTGCGTGCAGGGTCATTCCGGTTGGAAGAGTCTTTTTGCGAGGATTGGCTTTGGCGACACGGGGTATTCGGGAGGTCATCATTTTGTTAAAATATCTGGTGCCATGGAGGAAGATTTGGAAGGGTGGAGATCCTTTTTGGTTTTGTTTAATGGGGTGGCCATATTCCCTTCGAAAGAAGTTTTGGCAAAGGAACTGGAATTTTTCACGGACGTCTCGGGAGGTGTTGGTTTTGGGGTATACTTTGAGGGTCGTTGGTGTGCTTCTCGTTGGCCTGATCGTTGGTTAGCATCTACATTGGTGCAGAATTTGTCATTTTTGGGAGTTGTTTCCATTAGTGGCCTTGGAGCTGTGGGGAGGTGTACTGGAGGGGAGAAGGTTTCTGTTCCGTTCTGTCAACATGGTGGTGGTGTAGGCGGTTAATTCTTTGTCGGCTTCATCATTGCCAGTCGTCAGATTGCTGAAGAGGTTTGCGTTGCTTTGTCTTAAATTCAATGTTTTATGCAGGGCACGACATGTACCGGGTCGCCTTAACTCAGTGGCGGACGCTTTGTCTTGTTTGCAGTGGGACAGGTTTCGTTCCCTGGCTCCGTTGATGGAGGAGGTGGGCACCCCTTGTCCGGAGGGCCTTTGGCAGCTAGGCTCGGAATTTTTGGAAGATGGGTGAGAGGTTCTTTGTCTGAGTCCTCTTGGAAGGCCTACTCCCGAGTTTGGAGGGATTGGGACTCATTGGCTGTACGGTTCAGGTACGTTTCGGTGGGTGGATTGGATGAGGAGCGTTTGCTTAGGGCATACCTCATTCGGTTATTCGAATCGGGGGCATCTCCTGGGGTGGTACGACAGGCATTGGCCACCTTGGCTTTCCTTTTCCAGGTATCGGGGAAAAGAGATGTCACCAACGATTTTGTTATCAGGTGTGCAGTTCAGGGTTATGTGAGGGGGAGGTGCAGAGTAGATGCAGTTTCAAAGCAGTTATTGGAGGGTCTATGGGATTTTGTCGGGAATTTTTGTTCTTCACCTTATGAGGTTCTGCTTATGAGGGCGGCTTTTTTTTTTTTTTTGGGGCAGTTCGAGTGGGTGAGCTGGTGTGCAATTCTAGGAGAGGAGGTGGTGGTTTGGGAGCTGATGCGGTTTGGTTGGGAGTTAAGGAAATTGTTATTTGGGTTTCTAACTCCAAGACTGATCAGTTGGGTAAGGGGCGTAGAGTTGGTTTATCCAGTGTGGATAACTGCGTGGTTTGTCCAGTGAAGTACGTTAAGGAATTTTTGGAGGTACGGGTGGAGTCTGGAGTGGCCTTTTTATGTCACGCAGACGGATCGGCTTTATCGAGGTATCAGTTTGTTACCATTTTTAAGAAGGGTTCTTGAGTTTAGGGAGAAATCCGGAGGAATTTGGTTTTCACTCCTTTCGTATTGGTGCAGCAACAGAAGCTTCAAGGTTGGGTTTGTCGGCAGCGGAAATTCAAGAATTGGGAAGATGGAACTCAAGGGCTTTTCAGTCCTACGTGCGTCCAGGTTTGTGTTATGAATTTTGGAAACACTTGTTAATGCTGGGAGGTTATGTGGAGAAAAGTTTGCTGTATGATCTGTTCTGTTATGTTTTTCACTTTTACATGGAATATGAATTTATACCTTTTATATGGAATCTATATATTTATTCTATTTTATCTTTGTATATTTGTTTGTTGTTTGTGGAGGAGTGTGGGGGTTGGAGGATTTGGAGGCGAGGAGTATGGTCATTGTGCATGTTATGTTTTCTTTGCAGGTATGAACATCGTTTATTTGGTGGGGTTTGTGGTGGTTTGGCGGAGAGTTTTTTCTTTTTTCGGAGTATTTTGTGTGGTGGAGATGTTGGTAATTTGTTTTTGTTTTTTCAGATCCTTCGAGAGTTGTATGGATCGTTGGAGACTCGTTGGTTTTTTTGGCGAGGAGAATGGTGTCGGTGCGAACATCTGGAGTGCAGATGGGTTTGCATGGGTCGGCAACACGGGTACGGAATCCATGGACTCCTATGGGAGGAGTTTAAGTCGATGGTTTTGGGTGCCCTTAGGCACGGTGAAGTTCCCCATGTGCTGGTGGTACACATGGGAGGGAACGATTTGGGTGTGCTCCCTCTTGGTGTGCTGCTGGAGCAGATGCAGGCGGATCTGCAGCAGTTGAGGGATTTGGGAGTGGTCCCTCATGGAAAGCTGCTGGAGCAGATGCAGGAGGATCTGCGACAGTTGAGGGAGTGGTCACCATGGACAGTGGTGGTGTGGTCCTAGGTGATGCCAAGGATGGTGTGGAGGCAGGCGGAGAATGAGGAGGCGGTGCGGCTTTGACGGGTCAAGGTGAATCGCTGTATGGGAAGGTTTGTGAGGCGGATGGATGGTGTGGTGGTGCGGCATCTACCCTTTGAGGAGGATGCGGCGTGTTATTTTATGTAGGTTGGCGTTCACCTGAATGATATGGGCAAGGATCTGTTCATCCTGGGACTCAAGGAGGGGATTGAACGAGCCCTGTTTTTTCTTGGGGGGGAGCTCTGCCATAAGGGGGTTATGTGAGGAGCTCTTGGCGGGGGCTTGTAGGCAGTGCTGGGTAGGGGTTCCTTTTATTTAGGCTAATTTTGGTCAGATGGTTGGGAGCTGGGAAGTTTTTGTGGTTGGTTGGTTTGGAGGTGTGTGGTGGTTGTGTGGAGTCCTTTTTCAGCACTGGGTTATTGTATTATTTTGTTTATGGGAATTTTTATGTCATGGTGGTGGGATTATTGTGTGGAGTTTTTAGCTGTGGCCTACATATATAATAAATATATATATATTATTCCACAGTTATGTGTCGTGTATTTTTGAGTTTATTGTCTCCCTGCGTACGACTCGGTCATCAGTAGGCGACTTAATAATAATGACTAATCACATCAGAGCTAGTTTATTTTCATTACTACATAGCTGGCAACATGACCTGTTTGAATGTAAAAGTTTATGAAATTTCAAACTGGCTTAATGTTATAAATTCAACTTCTAACGTTTCTTCTACTGTGAAAATGGCAGGAGTGTATGCTAATCCACAGATAATTACATATAGATAGGCATATGTATGTGTATTTGCAAGACGGTAAAAAAAATATTAGGCAATTATCTAAAAAAAAAATCCTAGCTGTTAGCTGTGTTTCAAAAATATGTGTGATTTTAAGCACAAAATACAGAGGGCAAGGCACAACAGCACCTATACTGATTAAATCAGTAATAAACCCAATACCACTCCAAAAGGACAAACTGATGCTCCTATAGATCCAGATGGGCCAATCCCTGAAGTGATATCCATATTAACCCCTTAAGGACCACTGACGTACCCTGTACGTCCTGTCCACGGGTCTCCCTTAGACCCGCGGACATACAGGGTACGTCAGCGGTGCCTAACCCCCCTCCCGCTCGATACTTACCTCCCTCGCTGGATCCCTCAGCGATCTGGCAGGGAGGAAGCCTGCCCATGTGATTTACATGGGCAGGCGAGGCTGATGACGTCGCCACGCTGCGTGGTGACGTCATCAGCAGGCGTCCCCATGCAAATCAATGGAGGGGAGGGGGGGCTCCTTCAGAGCCCTCTATCTCCCCAACCATTGAAGCTAGGGAGATGCATTTTGCACCGCTGAAAAGGGGAGAGTCTCCCCTTTTCAGCGGTGTATGGCATTAACCGTTTCGCCAATTGGCGCCAAAACGCGATTTGAACCTGGAGGGGGGCTGACATCTTGGATGTCAGCCAAGCCTCCAGGTCCCCCCCACCCACTGACAACCTCACCATATGTGTGAGGATGTCAGTGGGCCAGTTAAACATCTAGCTGCCATGTAGAGATAAGGGGATCCTAAGGATCCCCTCATCTCCCGATCCATGGCAGCTAGATGGTCATATTGAAATTTGAAAGGCCTGATCATGGCCTTTCCAATGATACCAAACATGACCAGGTTTGGTTTAAAACAAAATAAAAAAATAATGATAATAATAAAAAAAAAAAAAAAAAAATTAAATTTTTTTTTGTCTGGGGGGTTTAATTAAATAGGACCTAGGCTGTCATCTCAAAATGATTAGCACAAAATGGTCAGAATGAGCGCAGCACACATAGGTGAACTGGCTCAACAGTGAAAGGGTTAAAAGGCAAAAACATGTAAAAATTGGGTATTTCTATTCTTGGGATAAAATTTTGAAACTATTTAGCTGGGGTCTTTATTGGTAGTTGTAGATTTTGGGGATTAAATTACGAAAAAGTGTGCTTTTACCATTTTGTCATCATATTTCATATTTTTTTTATAGTAAAAATGATATGATGGAAATAATGGTATTTCTAGAAATTCCATTTAATGGCGGGAAAAAGGGTGTATAATATGTGTGGGTTGAATAAACGAGTAAGAGGAAAGAGGAAAATTTGACCTAAACACTAACAGCGCAGAAACGTAAAAACAGCAGCGGTCACTAAAGGACGGATTTGTGTAAAACAAAACAAAAGGAATCTAGGCACGCCAAATGCGGTGAAACAATAGCAGTTTTTATTGGGTGAGTACAGGTGGCAATGTTTTGGCCTTATCTGGCCTTTATATGTAAATAAAAAAAATATATAAAAATAAATAATTATTTTTTTTATAAAAGAAGTATCTGTTTTGTTATAATGCAGCACTATTGCTCACTTTTCAATTATAATGTGAACAATGATGCTGCATGAACTCTGTCTCATTTCCCATGCTAAAAAACTGAAGTTTTTCAGTTTCAGATAAAATCTCGTATTTTCTCTGAAGAATACAGTAACAGGTTCCCAATTCTAATCTTTTTTTAATAAGAGTATCCCGTAGCATATATAGCCACAAAGACTTGGATGATAAAATGCCAAAATCATTTTACACACTGTAAATGATTGAAATCTGAATGGAAATACAATTTGTTTTACATTTTTTGTTTTAGCATTCTGACAGGACATGCCGCATACACATAATAATGATATATTCTGCCTGGGTCGTACAATAAAACAGGACTTCAAATCACGTTTAAACACGGTGTGCACAAAACATTCAAAATGAGCTCAGAACACAGAGGGGTTCTCAGCAGTGAAGGGGTTAATAAGTAATAATATGTCTCAATAATACTATGTCTCATAAAGCACAATCACTTTAATGTAATTCTTCTCCGTCCTTCTATTTAGTAATCATAACTAAACAGCTGCAGTCTTTGTTTTTTTCTTCTAGAAAATCTTTCGTCATCTTATTTTATTAAGGGCATCTCTCCATATCTTCAGAGAATCGGCTTAAACTGGGACACTGAGAAATACTCACAAAGACTGAGACAAATACAGTCTCATAAAGACAGAGATAGACTCACATGGCATAGAGTAACACAAGTCACAATACATGTAAAATAGGTAGATAGATAGCACTTAATGTTTTTCATAATTGTGCAGCACCAGTACATTACTGTTTAAGGTCATTATAATTGATATTCAAGAAAAAAAGCACATGTTGCCACAGAGTATATTTTTAAAACTCATTTATATTCAGATATTTTAATTACCAGGGTGGAGAGAGTTACGTCCTGACCAATGTACACATGGCAGCATGATGATGCCATAATGATAGCAGTCTTCGTAGGGATGGCAGTTGACAGCACTCATATTTTCCCTATTTGCTGTCAATGACTATTTAGAATCCACAGACATGCACACCCACTACAGCATACATTTCCATCAGGTACACAAGCAGTGACCATCCTCACATAGACAGTTTGTGTATGCAGCAACAAATGTGCCACTCTTTATGATTCAGTACCACCGTATATTTCTGCCTCAGTGTATAGGGATTATACAGCAGTATTTTGAAATTCAAGAAACTAGTATTTGTAATCATAAATTCTAAAAATAATAAATAAATCAGGTATTATGATACACAGGCTATATTGCAGAGTAAGTCGAAAAAATGAATAATGTATTTTAGAATCTTAAGAGTCAAAACAGAGTAATCAATGACAATACACATGTTTTTTATACAGGTCTATTTACTAAAAGGTGAAAATCAGGAGAATTGCCAGTAGAAAAGAACAATCTAGACCAAATAGCCGATTTGGAAATTAAGATAAATGGGAAAAAATTTCCTGGTTTAGCTATTTTGATGTAGAATTTTCACTTCTCCTGCCAGTTTCTCCTGAGTTTCACCTTAATGAATAGACCTGAAAGTTTAACAGCATTTAACATTATTTCAAAAATATATACTGTATGGTATGAAAGGCATATATATCTAGTTTGAGGGATGTAATCCTATTATTAATTATTGCCAACATAACATTTATACAAATAAACTTACATGGACGTTTATAATTCAATGAGTAATCAACTGCATTGCATGTTATGACATAACGAGACTTTCATTGTCATGAAAAGGTTAATTTCAGGTTGATCTACTGTAAGGTCCATCTGTAGTATTCATTGTGTAAAACAATTAAAAACATTAAAATGCCAGTTTTTTGCTAGTTTATGGTGTCTGGTGAACCAACAACTGCAAAAACATTTTATAGTTCAACTGACATCAACTTTTCTGGGAACATTGCATCAAATAAGTCCAAACTAAGACCAATTTTCTTGGTTTCGTCAGAAAAAAACGATTCTTCTGGTGGGGAAACAAGCAACATCAGGAAGCATTATTTTACTGAGAGGGTGGTGGATACATGGAACAGTCTTCCAGTAGAAGTGGTAGAGGCCAAAACAGTAATTGAATTTAAGCAGGCATGGGATAGGCATAAGGCTATCCTAAACAAAAGATAAATCCAGGTTAAGTATCCATGTAATTGGGCAGACTAGATGGGCCGAAAGGTTCTTATCTGCCGACATTTTCTATGTTTCTATGTAAGGCAAATTACCAAACTTAAACCAATAGTCACCAAGGTTATTAGTGTTACAAAGATGCTATGGATTAGCTTCCGGTATATAACGAAGAAAATCGAGATAACAATATTAAATGCAGCTCACCATTAAGTGTATCCCTCACCCGATCTAGTCACATACAAAAACATGTACATATGGGAGCACACACACAAATGATATAACACCACAAAATCACAATGTCCTCTCCCTCTAGAGTGGCAAGGGACTACAGAATACTCATCACAATCTTAGTCCAATTCATTCAAAGAGTGTACTTCCTAGGATGAAAAAAAAGATACTAATCATGCAATACAGTAGGTCCCAGAAATTATGGGCCATATTACATAGTTGGTGCTAACTTAACTAGAGCTGTTGTAAAGTTCCCAGAGCCATTATAGCCTATGGAGGTTTTAAGTTAACAACAGCTCTGGTTATGGCCCTATGTATATAGTAAAACTTCAATGATAGCACTCACAAGACAGGAGCCTTAAATGGCTCATATTTCATGCTCCTATAAAATATGCCAATACGAATCTCTCCAATCAGTGTCCTGGAGCCTCCTGTATATGGTGGCTCTGTACGAAAGCCTTGGACCACTTCCAGAAGTGTGTGGAGGGGGGTCCTACCCTCAATCTGTGTTAAATATCACTGAATGTTGCCCAGAAATTATGAATTCCACCTTTGCTCAATATTGAACCAGTAATCCTGTTCATCTGGGTAAATTCTAGATAACTGGCTAGCTGCTGATCATAAAGGATTACAATTAGCCTCGCCTTTAAATAAATTAGACAATGTATTAATAAAACACTATAACCCTAAAAAACAACTGGTCAATTATATTATTAATACAGAACACATTTTGCTTGCTTCTCTGCAAGCTTCATTAGTCAGAATGTCCATGTAAAAGTCCCTCTGGCCTTTTTATAACCTCTTCCCATTGTCTCTGTAGCTGCGTAGTAGCAGCATGTGTGTCAACTCGCCATTCTGGTTTGCGTTCCATCGTGTTTCCGGGTACTTTTTGATGATGTATACATATCTATCTCACGCATACGTCGTACCTCTCATTCTCATCGAGTGCTCCTTCACTTTCACTTTCATTTCTTCCTATCAATATAATATGGGGAAAGTCTCTTAAACATTAAAATATATCACCCTCAATTAAGTGGCGTGTTCCTTCCTTATTTAAGTAACTGGCATCGATTCCTAAACACCTGTGCACCTTTTCACGTCCTGACAGGAAGCATAACAGGGGGAGATTAAAGGTCACAAACTAGTTATTCAATAAAACTGTTTTTATATTATGCTTTTATGTTCTGTGTGTTGGTTATGTATGAAAGAGGCACTGGAGTCTTGTGAATCTTCAGTAGAGAACTTTACTTTGTGCATATAGCAATAAAACAACTTATAACAGATTAGTCACTGGATATATATCAGGATGCTTCATCATCACACAGCTAGAAAGGAAGAAGGAAGTAAAGCAGAGACAATAGAGACTTATTTCCTGTGAACATATACCAACGAGTTTAGAACACATTTAACCTGTACTAACAGCGCCACCTGCAGTCCATAGTATAATATATGCTGTTGTATCTCCAACACCCCTTCTCAACAGCATGTGCATAATCATACAACATTCAGCTTCTTTTGAAGAAAACAATAACGTTCCTTTGGCAACGGTTTGGTGAGTGCATCTGCAGTCATCTCTTCTGATGGGCAATACTGAATATCGATAAGTCCTTGCTCTTGTGTGTCCCTGAGCAGATGATATTTTACGTCTATGTGCTTGGTTCTAGGGTTGATCCTTTCTGATTGTGTCAACTTTATACATCCCTGGTTGTCTTCAAAGATGGGTATCGGTTTAGACATATCCAGTCCCATGTCTAACAGAAGTTGACGAATCCAAATTGCTTCTTGACATGCATGTGCTGCTGCTATGTATTCTGCTTCAGTTGAAGAGAGTGCAACAGTCGCTTGTTTTCGACTAGACCAGCTGATGGTTCCTTCTCCGTACTGGAAGATGTAACCAGTAGTAGATTTGCGGTCTGTGATATCTCCGGCCCAGTCAGCATCTACATATCCAATTAAGTTTGCATTGGGTGTTGCTGGCAGTCGCAGTTTCATATGAATTGTTCCTTTTAGATACTGTATCACCCTTTTTACGGCATTCCAATCACGTTGACAGGGTGTTGAAACTTTTCTACAGAGTATACTCAATGCTGCGGCAATGTCTGGTCTTGTCACAGTTGCAATGTATAACAATTTTCCAATTGCTTTGCGGTACTTCTCATTGTTAGGTAACAAGTTTTCCATTCCATTGTCTTTCTGATAAGCTGGTTCCATAGGCGTTTTCACCTCTTTTGCATCTTGCATGTGAAACTCTGCTAGAATATCTGTAATTTTCTGACTTTGGTGAAGAAGATAACTTCCGTCTTCTTCTTTCTCGATTTGGATTCCTAAATAGTGAGCAATGTTCCCAAGCTCTTTAATCTCAAAGTTTTGTTTCAATGTGCTAGTTATTTGATCATAATCCCCTTCTTGTTCAAAACAAATTATGATGTCATCAACATAAATTAGTAGGTAGATCCATTTGTTGTCTTGATTCTTTGAATACAGGCATGGATCAGCGTTACTTCTTGAAAATCCTTCTGTTGTGAGTACTTCGTTCACTTTTTCATTCCACATTTTTGCTGCTTGTTTGAGACCATAGATGCTCTTTTGCAGTTTACACACAAGGTTCTGTCCTGTATTAAACCCTGGTGGCTGCTCCATGTAGAGTTCCTCTTTGATATCTCCATATAGAAAAGCTGTTTTGACATCCAGGTGCTTCACTTGCATTTGTTTTTCAGCTGCAATGCTGAGGAATGTTCTAATGGTTGTGTGCTTTACCACTGGAGCAAATGTTTCATCATAATCTACTCCATATTTCTGGGAATATCCCTTGGCGACTACTCTTGCCTTGTATCTGTGAATGTTTCCTTCTGCGTCGTACTTCACTTTAAAAATCCATTTACTTCCTATAGTTTTGTGACCGGGAGGGAGCACTGTGAGAGTCCAGTTTCATTTTTCTGAAGTGATTTTAGTTCTTCTTCAGCCGCCTTTCTCCACTGATTGGCTTCCCCTTTTGGTAGTTTATCTATGTCTTCCCAAGATGTTGGTTCAAATGTCTCATGTGTCTTAACAGTGTATGACAGCTTGCGCGGTGGGATCCCTTTTGTTGTCCGAGTAGATCTTCTGATTTCTGGTTGTTCTGTCGGTTCTACTGGATTGTGAACAGTTAAGTCATCAATTGTGAGTTCCACTTCTTGGTCTGACTCCTGCACAGTTTCCTTTTGGTCAGCATCTCTTGCTATTTCAATCGGCACCTTTTCTTCGTGTTTTTCGGGAGTCATTATTTCTGATGTTTGGCTTTCATCAAAATAAACACTGCGGCTTACTGTGACCTTGTTGGTCTTTGGATTAAGGATTCTGTATCCCTTACTTTGTTCACTGTAGCCTATTAGAATGCCTTCTATGGCTCTGTTCTCCCACTTGGAGCGTTTTTCACTTGGAATGTAAACGTATGCTTTGCAACCAAACACTCTAATATGACCTATACTAGGTTTTGATCTGTTCCACATTTCATAAGGGGTACTTTCAATAGCTTTAGATGGTAGTCTGTTCTGTAGATATGTTGCAGTCATTATTGCTTCTCCCCAATATTTGTTGTGTAGGTTGGCATCTGAAAGCATGCATCTGGCCATTTCTACAAGAGTGCGATTTTTTCTTTCAGCTACACCGTTTTGTTCTGGAGTGTACGGTACGGTTGTCTGGTGTATGATACCATGTTTCTTTAGATATGATTCCACTTCTTTACCCATATATTCCCCTCCATTGTCCGTGCGTATTATTCCGGGTTTCCTTTGAAATTTGTTGCTAGTCATCGCTACAAATTCTTGAAGTTTATCAGTTGTCTCACTTTTGTGTTTCATCAGATATGTCGTTGTGTACCTGGAATAGTCATCAATGAAGGTTATTAAATATTTGTTGCCGCTGGGTGTCGGGGTTTTCATTGGTCCACACACATCACTGTGTATAAGTTCCATGGGTTTAGTGGTTTTTCTTTGACTGGCTTGTGGAAGTGGTGTACGTGTGGCCTTTGCTTTGATGCAACACGTGCACTTCATCAACTTTGGACAAGGTATCATTATCATGTCTTCTGATAATTCTCTCTTAGAAAGTTCCTTTATAGCTTCTGAGTTTCGATGCCCCAATCGTCTGTGCCATAGATGGATGCACTTGTCATGTGGATTATGAGTGACTGTTTTGACTTGAACACGTTCAGTGACGATTTTGTATAGGTGTTCATTCAACCTTCCTTTTGCAACGATTTCTTTTCTGTTTCGAATTGTGCATTCATTACCTCGGAACTGTACTGTAAGTCCATTGTTAGCAAGGTTTTTTACTGATAGGAGGCTTCCTTCTAGACTTGGAACATACAGAACGTTCTTTACAAGGATGCTTCGGTTACCTCCTGATGGTGTGATGCAGTTCAGAAATCCTTGACCTTTACCTTCTGATGTAATACTTTTCCCATTTGCTAGGAAGACTTTGTCTTTTGTATTAAAATTAATTTCTGTGAAGAAGATCTCATCACTGGTCATGTGACTTGTTGCTCCTGAGTCAATGTACCATCCATGCGGGGTAGTATTCTGAGTTACTTTAAAACTTGCACTCCACGCTGTGTCTTTGCTTTCCTGTGTGGCTGCTTTAGCTCTTTCTTTTGTGAATGTCTCTCTCCTTCGCTGTTCTGCTTTCCAGATTGAACAATTATATTTCAAATGACCTGTCCTTTTGCAGCGAAAACACACTCTGGTCTCTTTGTTTTGTTTTGTGTTTTCATTCACCTTTAGAGCTACTTCTGTTTTGTCATTCTCTTCACCACGTATATTTTCCTTCTTTCTGTTGTATTCATCAATTAATTTCCCTTTAGCATATTCCAGTGTTAGTTCTTCCTCTGGTCTGGTTTCTAGAGCGTTTATCAGGGCACTATATGATTCTGGAAGGCTGCATAATAGTAATGCCACTACATGATTGTCTTTTATTTCTTCTCCAATTGCACGTAATTGCTCCACAATTTCCAGCATAGCGTTCACATGTTCACACATTTCCTGGCCTTTTTCCAGCCTCATCTTATACAGTTTACGTAGCAGATATAGTTTACTGTTTAAGTTTGAACGCTCGTGCAGTTTCTGTAGTGCAGTCCACATACCTTTAGCTGTGTTTTCTTTTCTTATATGGATTAGTTGATCATCCTCCACTAACAGGCTTATAACTGCTTTTGCTTGCCTGTTTCTTTTGTCCCATTCTTCTGGGTTGTCAGTGGGTCTGATTGTATCCAGCACCTGCCACAGATCATCTTTGGATAACAGCATTTCCAGCTTAAACTTCCACAGCTGATAATTGGTATTGTTTAGCTTTGCTATTGCATATTTCACATCTGAGCCACTTGCCATCTTTCAGTATATTGGATGCAGCTCCTTTCCTCACACACAGCAGGTATTTGGATGATAGCTGCAGCACTTACTGATTTGTAGTTTCGTTTTCAGTGTCTGGGCCCATAACCTGTTGGTTATGTATGAAAGAGGCACTGGAGTCTTGTGAATCTGCAGTAGAGAACTTTACTTTGTGCATATAGCAATAAAACAATTTATAACAGATTAGTCACTGGATATATATCAGGATGCTTCATCATCACACAGCTAGAAAGGAAGAAGGAAGTAAAGCAGAGACAATAGAGACTTATTTCCTGTGAACATATACCAACGAGTTTAGAACACATTTAACCTGTACTAACAGCGCCACCTGCAGTCCATAGTATAATATATGCTGTTGTATCTCCAACACTGTGGTTATGTATTCTAAGAGGAAATCCTCAAAATAACTACTGTTACCACAAATATTCATTAAATAAAAAATAATACTACTGTTTAGGGATGCACTGAAATTATTGACCGAAATTGGTGCTTTCGGCCGAAAGGAAAGATTGGCAAAAAAAAATCTGCCAAAAATCAGTCATCTGAACCTGAGCCAGGGGCTCGTCTGAGCCTGTAAGCCGCTTGAACTGCTTGCTCAGCCGGCCTACAGGTTCAGGCGAGTGCCCAGCTCAGCCGGGCCTCCAGGACCAGGTTTCTTTTTTTGGGTGGGTTGAGATCGCGTTGCCTACACATACTCCCCTACATCCACATGCTTTGGCCTTGGGCTCCTCCAGCGTTCCCCACACACGTCCTCCTGTAGCGGATGCACAGGCTCACTGCTCCAGTTCCCATTCTCTGTACGTGCACCGTCAGACGCAGGTCGCAGGGGTCACATCACAGAGGTGGAAGCCTTTGACCCTGCAGAGGCTGGATCGGTGACAGCTTTGCTGCTGTTTGGGGGCTTCCCCCAGGCTAGTGATTAGTCGCTAGCCGGGGGGGGAAGTCCCCAACCAGCAGCGAAGCTATCACCAGCTGAGCTGCCTGCTCGGCCGGCCTCCAGGGTCAGACGAGCCCTCGACTCATACTGGGCTCCAGGCCTAAGTTTGGATGACTGATTTTCAGTATCGGTTTTCGGCCGAGCTGATCCCAAATATTCGGTTTCAGTATCGACCTGAAATTTTCATTTCGGTGCATCACTACTACTGTTACTACTATTTCCAAACTCTGAATGTCTTCGGGCAAGGTTTTAATGACCCAAGATGAGATTACCAGATGTTTCAGGGACTATTTTGAACATTTCAACAAAGCAGGGGAGGATGATTGGAAAATCCAACTAAAATTTTTCCAACTGGCAGGCATGCCAGAATTGCCAACTGAGAGAGATAGTGTAAATGCCGTGATTCATCCACTAGAAATTAGAAAAGCTATCTCGAAATTAAAGATCAAAAAAACTCCAGGCCCAATTTATTTTTGGTTTTACAGCCAGATTTTATCAAATGTTGTGTGGGTGCTTATTGTATAATACCGTGAGGTACAGGACTAATATTATTCATGAAATAAGGCCCTCAGCCTACTTCAACCACTTTAGGATTATTGTATTACCCAAACCTGACAAAGACCCTATGCTATTTACTTCTTATTGTCCCATGTCATTACTTAACGTAGACTTGAAAATTCCATCAGATATTATGTAATAATACAAACTGTATGTAAGCCTAAACAAATTAGAGTAAATCTGTTCAAACTAGATGTAATCACCCAAACCTTGTATCCTTATAATGGGAGTAACCCTTAGAGTCATACACACAAATTCACGGATACAGGGTGCATAACTACAGTAAATTTCTTAAACTAAAACTTAACCTTTAATGAATTTTATTTAAAACCCGAGAATAAGGTCCTGGGAACAATGGGAAGTGATCAAAATAACATGTCAGCCTTGCACAACTGGATTCCAATGACCAACTGGATTCTCTCAGCGCCATCGATCCAGACTTATATGGGCTTTTTCAACATGATTGGGCAGAAGCCCTGTTGAGCAGTAACCTCAAGCTGACACAATTTTTCGAGTTATGGAGGGCCCTTACCTGAGACTACCAGAGAAAAAATTTGCAGTGCTATTGAGAATACCCCTGGTTCCTACTACAAACTCTGAAAGGTTCTTCCCCACTCCCCAGAGAAGTTTCCCATATCTTGGCTGCCATGGTTTGAGGGGGCTCATGACTTTGAGTTATGTCTTTCGATGCGTTTTCCTTTTTGTCAGGGGCTGTCTGTTTTTTACACAATGTAGCTCTGTACTTCATTTTTATATCCATGATGTTCATGTCACTGCGACTGTGGTAATTTCTCTCTGTACTGCTGCCCTGAATCTATATATAAAATTAAAAAAATAATGTAAAAAAAAACAACATCTTCTGGGTCCTGGTCAAAGCACTCATAGAAAATAAGCATGTAAAAATGTATGTGGTACAATGTGGGAGGATCATTCTATTTATTGAATGGTTGATGTAACTAATGTACTGGGTGCTATTGTCTAGTATCTCCATATGCGTATGATGCCTTTCTGAAGGTAATGCATGAAACCATCATTCTCAATATTTATAGGACACTTCCTCTTTTCCAGTAGGGGACTGCAGAGAAAACTGACCAGAAATCATAACATAAACTTTTCATTAATCTTTGTGCATTCATAGCTCATTGCATCACAAATTAAATGGCAGATGACCTGGGTAGGTTTCTTGCCACGATCCATCTATGATACTTCCCAATGATGGTTGTTCTGTAACATTGGGTTTGAGACTTATAATCGTTTGAAGCCAAAATATTAGGGTGTGCACACATGTTACATGTATTACTTACACAATGTAAATAATCACAAACAGTTTTTTTCATGTTCTTTGTCATGAACTAAATAAGAAACCCCCCAGAAATGAAGATGTTGACCTAAAAGGTTGAAAGCTGGAGCAATTCAAAAGGCTGGCACATCCTTCTGCTCATGCCTATGCCTCTATGGGAGTGTTCTCAGTCAGAGTCACCTATGGTTAGATCACCTCTGAATCTTTAAGGCATTTCTGTCGGGAAAACCATCTCCAGAATAGAAGAATGAGCACCTTGGAATAACTTGTGCTTCCATTTGAAGCAAAAATTATTGCCTGCTATACAAAGTATAGGAGACAATAATTTACTGTACAGTAAGGAGGCACAGGGAAGTGCTATACCCGGGGTGCAAGCTCAGCCTGTGCCAAGAGTGGAATAGGGAATCCAGGTAATAAGATAACTTTGAGGCATTATGGATAACCTCTCATGAAGTTGTTTTATCGCCAGTGTTGGAATAGGGTCCTTTAACCACTTGACTGCTAAGGACATGCTCAGCGTGGCCAGCCAAGTGGTTACTCCCGTGCTATGGACGCGCTGAGCGTGTCCTAGCACAGGAGGCAGCTATCGGCGGGATTCCGGTGCGGCCCCCCAGTGCGGGCTGACATCTTGGATGTCAGCCCAGCATCCGGGACACCAGCGCTAGCATTATGACATCTATTACAGGCACCCATCCCCCCCCCCGTGAGTGCGGGGAAGGTGCCTGAAGGGGAGGGGTCCTTTGGACCTCTCTCCCTCCTGATCAGCTGGGAGCAGCGCAAAAAGACAGGCACCATTTGGAAGGGCACAGTCTGCCTGATGTCACTTCTGGAGTTAACCCCTAGCTGCCACCTATGGTGGCGATAGGGGGTTCCAATGGGTTTTTTGTTGTAAATGCAGCAATATTGTTCCCATTTCAATTATAATGTGACAAAAACACTCACAGGGTATACCAAGATAGTTGTGCGAAGCAATCTATTGAACATAGAAAAAAGACTCTTGCCACTGTTGGTGAAGGGGGTAACCCCAATTTAATAATTGAAAAAGATAGATTGTTTGTTCCTGATAGGGCTCTTCATAAAGGCTGTGTGTTTTCTCATGCTTTCCTATACCCACAGACCCTCGAAGGGCTGTTTCTATTAATTATATTTGATACTTGCAATGTTTCCACAATGCCTTTTATTCCCTATATCAGTTTCCAGGGAGGGTCCAGTATTGTGCTAGTATTTCCAATTTAGCACTCTCCCAAGCTTGCTTTATGGCCTCTTTTTTGTAGTGGCCTTTATTTAACTTATGTTCTCGCCTCCGCTGAGACATGTATACGTTATGTTTGTCCTAGGTAATAGGGATGAGCTGTTCGGTTCGATTCGAACATCGCCAGTTCGTATGTTCACGAACTTCGAACATTTCCGCGTGTTCGCAGCATGTTCGCCCACAATGCACCACAATGAACCACAATGCACTTTTCCACTGGCCTGAAGCTTGTAATTGGCTACAGCCTGCACCTGACCACAGTTTAGGTACAAGACTATGCCAATCACGGCTCAGAGTGCTGATTGGGCAAATTTTGTCCCGCAGCACACTATATAAGGTGTCCCTTGCAGCCCCAGCACGTGTTTTTTGAGAGGAGATTGTTAGTGTGTGTTCTCACTGCCAGTCTGCCAGCAGCTATTGGGGGGGGGGTCTCACTTCTACAAAATATCTGGGAATTGTTATAATCTTTGTGTTCTCACTGCCACCAACTATTTTGGGGGTCTAATTTCTACAAAATATCTGGGAATTGTTGTAATATTTGTGTTCTCACTGCCAGCAGCAATTGTGGGGATCTCATTTCTACAATATATCTGGGAATTGTTGTAATCTTTGTGTTCTCACTGCCAGCAGCAATTGTGGGGGTCAGTCATTTCCACAAAATATCTGGCAATTGTTGTAATCTTTGTGTTTTCACTGCCACCAACTATTTTGGGGGTCTCATTTCTACAAAATATCTGGGAATTGTTGTAATCTTTGTGTTCTCACTGCCAGCAGCAATTGTGGGGGTCCAACCCTGCACTCTTCCACAATACCACAGAGGGGTTACTTACTGTGTGAAGGCACTTGCTGCCACCAAAGGCACAATATTTGGGTGCACTGAAGCCTGTACCAGATTCATATCATTTTAATATTGGACCTCAGGGTCCAACCCTGCACTCTTCCACAATACCACAGAGGGGTTACGTTGTGACGGCACTGTTGCCGACACTAAGGCTAGGGTCAGACTAACGCAGTGCGAACGCGCCTGCAGCTGCACTTTATTACAGCCGTAGTAGCAGCAAATAACGGCCAATGACGGGCAATATACGGAGTACGGCCACGCAACGCAAGAGGCAAACAAACGCATTTTTTCAAGAACGTGATACCGCTAGTACTGACGTACAGAGTGCGCTGCGTCTGCTAGTGGCGTGTGTGCATGATTAGGAGACGTCAGACGCTGCTAATGTCCGGCCAACATAACGTCCAGACGCAAAAAGGGTTTTATTGATAATCCGTACAAAATCACGGACAAAAATGCGCATTGTATGACCGCTATCGCGTATTCCGTGAAAAAATACATCCATTCGTTCGAACGCACTTTTTCACGGACAACGCGAAAAATGCGTTCATCTGACCCTAGCCTAAAGGCCCAATTTTAAAGCACCTATTGTTACTTTCATCCAAAGCCTGCATACGTTTCACCATAATTTTGCCAAAAATCACTAAACTTGTTCTGCGTGTGCTAAAATGTCTCCTCTATTCATACAGACTGCCACCCCAAGCAGTTGTTTTATGATGAATAGATTAAAGGAAAACCGTTTACCGTCATTTGAAATGTAATTTTTTTGTTTTTAAATGTTTCTATACATCCTACAAATCCGCCACTTCACAGGCAGGTTATGGGGACCTCCTAGGCACGATATTTGAAGGAATTTTTCGATTTTATTTTTAACCCTTATTTCATGGAAAACTCACGGTTTCTTTAAAAACTTTTTTTTAAACTTTTTGTCCTTGTTTCCTGTCCCCCAGGGCACTACCCGGACCCCCATACACCTTTTATGGCAAATATCTTGCATATATGCCCTCTTGGAGGGCACTCTAAAAATCTAACTTTCGAGTCCCACTGACTTGCATTGAGTTCGGTTCGAGTTCGAACTCAAACTTTTGAAATTGTTCGAGTTCGAATGCGAACTGAACACGGGGGTGTTCGGCTCATCCCTACTAGGTAAGCACTGTGTCTGTCTGCCTACCGCAATACAGCTTTGATAGAATTTTTTTACTGCATTTCTGATTAAAAGCCAAAGAATAAAATAAAACTTAGCTATCTCCACTATCTTTTTCAACAATTATAATGTGAACAATGATGCTGCACTCAGGGGCAGATCCAGACACAGGTTTCGGAGGGGGGGGCATTCTACCAGTTTTGGCTTAGAGCTGGTGTTGGGTTCACAGTGAGAGGCGGATATATTTGCCCCCAGCTCACATGAATGCAAGCTGCATGCCAGTGGCCGATCGTCTCGTAGGGAGAAGAGAAGAACGCCGGTGGCGGTGGTTTTCCTGGGGGGGTGCAATTGCCCCATTTCCCCCTCCTGGATCCGCCCCTGGCTGCACAAACGATTTTTTCTATGGGGGCACTAAAAATCACGTAATTTCCCCCAAAAAATATATGTAACAAGTCCCCATTTCTAGCTTTTTTAAGAATGGACCCCATAGAAAATATAACTGCAAAGGCTTGCATGATAAAATGTGAAAAAAAAAACACTTTACACACTGTAGATAATTGAAAATTCTAATTTTATTGCATTTTTTGTTATAATATTCAGGCACGACATGATGTATACATATAATAATGATATATTATTAATCTGCCAAGTCTGCCGGAAAGAGCGATTATATAATTTGTCTGGATCGCATAATAAAATGTGACTTCAAATCGCGTTTACAAAATAACGAAATAACGAGATGCACAACTGAAGTACATAAATATAAAATACTTTATTGAAAAAAAAAATATATACACAAAACAACGGATAGCCAAATGCACAAAAGCCAATATACCATAGACAATAGTTAGGTTATAAATCAAGGTATACATACATCAGAGTAAATACATATCAAGAGAATATGTGCATAGCACGCACTCTAAAGACTGAGCCTCAACCTGTATATAAATATGACCAAAACTGAAGCAACACATAAACAGAGGCAGTGCTGGTATCCCACTCACAACCACAAAGTACTATACAAAATACATACGTAATAGAAGAAAATATTAAGGATATAGAGAGCTCCAGGGGGACACATGTGCAGAGAAACCAGGAAACCCAACGTTTCGGCAGAACGCCTTTGTCAAGGGTTAGAATAATACTTACTGCGTTCAGGATTATATACTAGCATAAATACCAAATACTCCTCCCTAAATTGAAAACAAAACGATCCTTCGACCCATATCTCGCACAGGTGACCACCTATGATGACGTCACTGGCTCCGCGCCGACAAGCAGAGCGGAGAACCAGCGTCGTCATCTGGGATCTGCGCGCATGCGCACACCAATCCAGGGCGCATGCGATACAGAAACCATATACTGTACAACTACAATTCCCAACATGCTCCACGCAGAGCAAGATCAAAAAGACAAACATAATGTCCACATATATAAACAAGCTGTTTACATAACGCATAGTACCTGTAAACATGTAACATAATGACTATATTACTTACATATTTATTTTCCATGTTAATCTGTATATTTGTGTTTTGTTTTTAATATCTTGCATTTATTACTTTGTATTTCTGTAACAACTGTAAAATTTCAATGCTCTTGAACCCAGGACATACTTGAAAACGAGAGAAATCTCAATGTATCCTTCCTGGTAAAATCCTTTATAAATAAATAAATAAATATCAATGGACAAATACAAAATACCCCATTGTTTGCACAGTTGTGCATCTAGTTATTTAGTTTTTTGTAGATACTTTAGCCAGTTGGGGTGGCTTGATTCAACTAGATAGCATCTCTATATATATTGTTTTATTCAACTTCGTGTGCAACACGGTCATTTTCTGTTTGTTATATTCAAATCGCGTTTAAACATGATGAGGGAAACCGGTAAAAATTTGCTCAGCACACAGGTGTGAAATGGCTCAGCAGCGAAAGGGTTAATGGTTAAATTTTCATATAATACAGTTTCTTATCCTTTATTTGCAATTTTTTT
The DNA here is from genome assembly GCA_009667805.1 of Leptobrachium leishanense. Classification (NCBI taxonomy): domain Eukaryota; kingdom Metazoa; phylum Chordata; class Amphibia; order Anura; family Megophryidae; genus Leptobrachium; species Leptobrachium leishanense. Next base: position 206,228,057 of record CM019064.1, read on the forward strand.
GTTTATGAATTATCTGAAAATTAAAAAATAAGCTGCATTTAGGTTTTTGTTTCCTTTTATGTGTGTAAGGTTTGTACGAGGGTTCAAACCCAATTTGCAGTGACATGAGGAGGAGACAGGTATCGGGGTAATAACATGGATTTATTGAAAGAAACAAGGCAGACAAGTAATAATGAGGATAGGAGTGATATTAAGAAGAGAAGAACTGACATAAACAAAGCAAAGAAGGAACTCTGAAATATGTATATAGGAGAGGATATAGAAAAGGCACAGGCTAGACCGGGTTGAGATTGAGGCGCAGGGGAGACTGGGGCGAGACTAAGGGACAGGGGAAACTCGGACAAGAAAGGAAAAGGGCTGGACACGGTATAGAGTCAGGAAAAGACAAAAGAGGATTTACAGGATTGCACTGAAGAGACAGATACGAGGATGGGCACTGATGAGCCAGGTGTCAGGGAAATATAGGATGATTGGAACCACTGTGCAACGAATAGAGACCTGTACGAAGCTTAATTGGAAGGCTGATCTTGTTTCACAACGCTCCCACAGAAGTGACAGTGGCGCCAGGTTATTAAACCACGATTCCTTTGAAGTAGTATTTATGTTTGACTTGATTATAGACAATAAATCGTAATCTGTACAGTATCTCTTGGTAGATGATTTAACCACAGGAAGATCGTTTGATAAAGTTTAGGAGGTCCGTAGGTATATATTAGTAGGCCTGCCGGCAAGTTGATGGTTAGGAGAAAATGTTTAGGTAGCAAGCTAATACTATTTGAGGATTGTCAGAAGAGCTAGCAAAGGTCTTAATTCAGGTGTGAGACACTTCCTGGTGCATCATCTCTCCGGGACGCGTGTCGCGTATGACGCTGGGGAGAAGTATCCCTTGGTTAGCACATGCTCTCTTCAGTCTATTGCTTGGTGAGGAATTGAGAGGATCATTCTAATGCTTCTTGTGGTTATGGTAGCGAGGAGCCTTTCCGAGGATGGAGGCAGGGTCTTCGCTGTGGTCTGGGAGCACCCCGGACATTGGGGATGGCAGTAACGGAGGTAGTAGGACAAGGAACATTACACCAGGTGATGATGGCCACAGGTACTGACTGGGACAGTGGCAGGCAAAATGCACAGAGGTCTGGTAGAAGGCATGGAGTTTTGGTAGAAGACACAGAGGCAGTGGCGTCACTAGGGTTGGTGTCACCCGGTCAACTTATGGTGTCACCCCCCTGTGTTTTACGGGGTTTTTTTTAACTACTCTTACTCATAAATCAGTACTCCCATATAACACTGAATGCTCATAATACACGGCGCACATTACTGTGAGGTTTATTGCTGTGGAGCTCTCTCATATGCTCACACACAAATTTTGGCGAACTGGCAGCAGGGATAGTGCCTGTTCGAAGGCAGTGAAAGTCCCCATAGAGAATTAATGGTTAATCTGTTCAGAGACATCGAACAGCAAAGAAATGTCCTGATGTCCGGTGTTTTCACTCGGCAGGTTTATTCAGGCGAACACCATAGGTTTCAATGTTAAAAATATTCCCTGTTTTTATCCAATATCTAATAAACCGTTTATTCCTTTAATCTGTAGTAAAAAAATCTCTTTATTGAGTTTATTTTTTATTTGTATCTTTTAGGCATTTTTCAAAAAAAAATCAAATTTTTTTCCCCAATAGCGGTTTTTCTTTTTTCTGTAATGGACCTTTTTATTATCATTCATAGGACCTTATATGTTAATTCCAGACATTTTCGATCAGTAGTTTTTTTTAAAACAGCGGGCGACGGGTTTACGGCGGTATTCGGTGGCTGATTCCCTGCACTTCAGGGACCCTGCGGTGAATTCACAGGGGAAATTTGATTCCCTAAAGTGCGGGGAACAACAGAACACTGAAATGTATGCGTCATTTTGGTGCTCTGTGAATATCCTCTTTGATGTTCTTTTTGCCGCCACCTGGAAAGTGCCAGCCTAGGCCTTGCCTACCCAGGACATATTTGAAAATGAGAGAATTCGCAATGTATCCTTCCTGGTAAAATATTTTTGTGTAAAAAAAATAAAATAGAAAAAAATTTGGTATCACCATAGGGGGTGGTGTCACCCAGTGCGGGCCGCCCCCGCCCCCCTTGTGACGCCACTGCACAGAGGTCTGGCGGTAGAAGTAGGCATGGAGGTAAGAGGCACAGAGGTCTGGTAGAAGGCCTGAAGTTTTGGTAGGAATGGATGTAGGACAGTGTTTCCCAAACCTGTCCTCGGGACCCTCTTCCTCCCCACTTTTTCCAGATATCTGAAGCACAGCACAGGTGATAGGATTTGCTGCTCAGTGATTGCAGGATTCCGTCTGCTTTTCCCCAGGTGATCTGCAAAATCTGGCCTGGTTGAGGGCACCTGAGGACAGGTTTGGGAAACACTGATGTAGGAGATGACTGGCAGGAGCGAGGAAAGAGGGGATGGAAGAATATGTATTTTTTATGGACTAGGAAAGAGATTCTTGGGATGCACTTATGATGCTGCTAGCAGAAACAATGCCAAAGCAAGGTCTAGAAGGTGTGACTTCCTTTTAAAGATAACACTGTCAGACAGTGGCGTAACAACTGGGGGCAGCCGGTGTGGGCGCACAGGGCCGAGGGGGGGTGCCCCCCGGTTGTTACGCCTGGAGACCTGGGGGACAGGGCTCGAGTCCTGCGGGAACGCAGGTTCCCGCTGTGGACCGAGCCCGACAAAGTGAGCGCCGGGGGGGTGGGCAATTGCCGGCGACCGCATTGCTATCCTACGAGCGGCCGCCAGCATAAAGCTCTGCCGCTCGGATGGGGATCTATCCACCAGGCAGCCGCGATCTTGCGAGATCTGGCTGGTGGTTAGATCCCCAGCCGCAGAGCTTAAGCTGACGACCGCTCAAGGAGGAAAAGCACGCGGCTGCCGGCAAAGACGAGGAGAGGAGAGCTATGGGCAAATACATCCATGGGTGTGAGCTGGGGGGGCAAATATATCCATGTGTGAGAGCTGGAGGGCAAATCTATCCATGTGTGAGAGCTGGGGGGGCAAATCTATCCATGTGTGAGAGCTGGGGGCAAATCTATCCATGTGTGAGAGCTGGGGGGGACAAATCTATCCATGTGTGAGAGCTGGGGGCAAATCTATCCATGTGTGAGAGCTGGGGGGCAAATCTATCCATGTGTGGAGAGCGGGGGGCAAATACATCCATATGTGAGAGCTGTGGCAAATACATCCATATGTGAGAGCTGGGGGCAAATACATCCATATGGGAGAGCTGGGGGGCAAATACATCCATATGTGAGAGCTGGGGGGCAAATACATCCATATGTGAGAGCTGGGGGCGAATACATCCATATGTGAGAGCTGGGGGCAAATATATCCATATGTGAGAGCTGGGGGCAAATACATCCATATGTGAGAGCTGGGGGCAAATACATCCATGGATGAGAGCTGGGGGCAGTATTTCCATGTGTGAGCTGGGGCAATATATATCCATGTGAGCTGGCGGGGGCAATATTTCCATGTGTGAGCTGGGGGGCATTATTTCCATGTGTGAGCTGGAGGGGGTACCCTGGGCCCATGGTATGGAAAAGGTTTGCAGGGCTGTGCAGATGGGGTGCCACGTGTGTTCTGGCAGCATGGAAAGGGTGCACTGGGCAGCCCACACCAGGGTTACCCTACACTGCATAGCTGCAAGGAGTATGTGCTGGGAGGGGGTGGGTCCAGAGCCTGTATATATCATTCTGGGGGTCCAGTGTATATAATTCTGAGGGTCCAGTGCCTGTGTATATAATTCTGGGGGTCCAATATTTTGTCCCGGTCCGGGCCTGCTTATAACCAGAGTGGACGTTTATATAATGAGGGGGGGGGGTATTCTGCCCCGGGCACCCATAACTCTGGTTGCGCCACTGCTGTCAGATAGGTGCACTTGTTCTCCTTACAGTAGAATGGCAACACGAGGGGTGGAGTCATTGATACCTGTAGTAGAGTCCAAAGCCCAGAGATGCAATAGCATGTATGAGACAGAGGCAGGGCCAGCACCAGCTCACATACAGGCCCTAAGGCAGCGCCTGTGTGTTCCCTGGCTTGATTCCTTACATGTGCCATGATACAAGTTATACCTCGGAATGAATGAGAAGTGAAAAACAATTGTATTTTGAGTGTTAACTGTAGCTATAATTCAGTTGTGCAAATTTCAAATGTTATTTTCTGAACCGTAAATCAGGATTCAGTGCTATACAATAGAATAATTCATCAGTGAACATAAAGGTGACTTTTAGAGATTGGCTCAGGAGTTACATTTTTACTAAGGGGTTTCGAGCCAAATCTTCCATCTGCCTCTTTGTGAGGATTTAATTTGCAGACTCCTGATCCAGCTAAGGCCTTAAAAAATACATACATATATTGTCAGACTCTTAGCAAAGGATCAAGGATACCATAAATAGTCCTGATTTTGCAGTGATTGTCTGAAAACGCTGCTCTAACTGTGCACATATGTGAGACCACACAAAATGATTACATATTCAACAACCACGGGTAGAAACACAATAGGATTACAGGTTAGTGACCCATTAACTGCCAGGGAGCTGAAGCAACAATGGGTTATGGGTTAAACTATTTTAGTTCTCTTTTTCGGGATTTTGATTGTAATCATATTGTGTATCAGTTGATTTTTGGACTTCATCTTCAAAGAGTTTCCAGAGTCTTTCTGCCAATCTTTGGAATGTTCCCATAAATAAGCATTACGCAATGTTTCTATGTGACTCGCAACTAAATTACATATCCAAACCAGTTTGCACCTGCCTAATATTTTTGTTAAAAGGCTGTCGTTTTCCTGATAATATGAAATGCACAGACAAAACTGAACTGTAAGTGGTCAATAATAAAGAGGTTATAATTTATTACTGTTACCATATCATTGTTTCTTCAATTCAGGGCAAAATGTGTTGAAAAACTGTAACATAACTGCTTTTCATCGAACATTTTGCAGCTGTGCTTGTGCTATCTTACTTCCAAGATATAAGAAAGTGAGATGGAAAATTTTAAGGAGGTGAAAGTAAAAGCCAGCAAAACAATTTCCATTATAAATTACAAATAAAAGTATAGAAAATTATAACATTTTGAAGGTGTTGGCTACTGGGTTTAGCACCAGTGCTGCATGAAGTAGTAGTTGCTAAAGCTGTTGTGAAATTGAACATTTGAGTGACGCAGTGGCGACTCTAGGAACAATATTTAGGGGGGGGACCCATAAGATACCACAGTAAAAACTGGAGGGCGCTAATAATTTTCGCCACTAAATCATACCACTGAAAAAAGCTAAGGGCTCTATCACCTGGTGTGAGCTAAAACGCCGTCGCTAAAGGAAGAAGTTAGCACAAGTTGCTAAAACTGATGACCTACTAACAGAACACCGCGGTAGTCCGTGTACAAGGTCAATTAGCGCACGCTAGGGAAATCCTAAGACCCGGGCTGAGACGCAGCGCTAATACAGTTGTGTACAGGATAGAACTGTTTTTTTCTAGTGCAGAGCGCCGGCCCATACCTATTCTCTGCCCTCACAAGCTTGTATATGTATGAACACATCCAGTGAAGAGCCCTCACACCCCTGCATTATTAAAATCCTCCAAGGTGGCTGTATCACCAAGGTTTATATGCACACATATATGAAGTAAGGCTGACTGGCATTGCATGATAAATGCCACCCAACAGCATGTAGAATCATTATACTGCATTTAATAGATCCAAAAGGAAGGCCAGGTGAGCGACAATAATTTCCCTGCTGCAGCATATAAATAATACATGTTTCAGGGCAAGATTTGTGTCCAAGTGTCCCTTTAAACATGGTCCAAGCTGTCACCCTTATAATCAACCCCTTACATACTAAGCCTAAAATGTTTAAAATTAGGCAATATATTAGAATTAGGACACATGTCAATAAAGGATACATCTATAATATAGCTTACTGCAACAGCAGCGACATTGCTGACCAGATCCATTACTATGATGTATGGGCCCAAGAGAACACCTGTGGCGCATTCCTTTTAATTGCCTGTTAATTATGGGTGAGGACCTGTTTTTTTGTAGTTAGCACCAGGGTTTAGCAGTAGGTAAAATTCTGTGAATAGTGTCCCTCAAAAAATTGGCGCAGGCACAAAGTTATTTGTTAGTTGCAAAAGCGCTATAGATCTCTAGCGGTCCCCATGTTAAGCATAAGATGTGGAAAGTACGGTTAGCTTGCGGTACAAATCACTAGCGACGCACTATAGTGATTTTTTCAGTTTGTGGAGCGGGGTGCAAACAATCTTGTTTCAGGCGCTAGACTGAATTAATCGGGCGATAAATGCAAAAAATGCCAATGCTAGGGTTAGCTCACACCAGGTGATAGTGCCCTAAATAAGAATATATAAATAAGATTCCAAAACCCCAGAGTAATGTGATGCAATGATACCTTTTTATTGTACTAACCGGATACTTAAATTCAATATTTTATTCGCCGCAATTCAGCAGTTTTCGCCGATGTCAGAGAACTGCTTCAGTGACTTCAATTTTAGCAAATTACAGTGACCATTCGCTAAATAGGGAATTCACAATATTTTTGACGGACTGAATTTCCCAAAATGTGACGAAAAGCAAAGGATCTAAAGATGAATAGACCCTTAAGATTCTAACTTCCATAAACCGAAGAAATACAATAAAAATAATAAACAGTGTGGCATGTAGCTAACCCCAGTGTGGCATTAACCCCTAAAATGCCATAAATCAAGGTAAAAATTAAAATGTATACTGTGAGGGATAAAGCCTGCCCATTAACCCTTAAAACACAACTAAACCAAGGCAAAAACAAGAGTAATACACAATGTAATATATAGTCTGGGTATTAACCCTTTCACTGCTGAGCCATTTCAACCCTGTGAAAACGTTTGTCTACTTGCACGTTATTATTTACAGTTTTATGATTTTATTTTACATTGAATATGGCCATGTTGGGTATCATTGGAAAGGCCAGAATCTGCCCTTTCCAATGACACATAGATCGTCCATATACAATGCACAGGGACGGAGATACAGTTCGAATATGTGGGGGAAGCTGGATGCTGATTTTTGGTAGGGGGGCACATGGGGGGGCAAGGAATAACCTAGGGGAGCAACTGCCCCCTTACCCCCCTGTAGAGACGCCTATGGAGTGATGTAAGGAACAAATTATATTTTAAAAAATATATATTCCATATATATACATACATTTGTAATTATTTTTAAAAAATTGTCTTTATCAGTCTATTGTTTCTATCATACACATTTACATTTTTTGTATGTTTCTCAGATGTGACAATTTTTTTCAAGGTAGTATTTCATGAAGTGTGTGTATATATATATATATGTGTGTGTGTGTGTTGTATATATATATATATATGTGCTAAACTTATTTACTCGGTTCAGTAGATGTGTTCCACTCCCCAATTACTCCAGACCACCCCGTAATTGTTATCATTCGGAGAAAGGTCAAAGCCAAATATCCTGACAAGCAAGAACGCTTTGGCTGGCTTCTTAAAAAATGTTGAAAGTCCAGACATAAATGGGGAAATTTTATTTCTCCCATTTGTTATCCCAGCCAGGGAGTTTGAGGCGCGAGGATACAGTTTGTCATTTCTGTATTGCTAAATTGAAAGAGGAGACAATGCAGCAGTGATTCTGTCAGCTGGATGTGCTTGGCAAGAACAGCTGGTAGATAGTGCTCCAAAAGGGAGTTCCCTTTATAGAAATTGAGATTAAGAGGATTCTATAGAACAAAGAAAGGCTAGGATAGCAGATTGTAAAATTTTAAAGGATAAGCATTTACGATCTCTATAAAACTGCTTATAATGCAAGGTGGAGGCGTACTGGAATATGGAAAGTGTATGCTACATAAAAAGAGAGGTTGCCATACCACTTTTATGGCATAAAATGAGGATTTTAAATTGTGAGATTGAATAAATGTGTTTACTGATGAAGACCACATCTCTGTAAAGACAGAATACATTGTGAAAGTATAAGGGAGTGCTGATAAGTATTGAGCCTTATCCAGAAAAAATTGAGCTAGGAACCTGTAACTGCCACACTATCCTACATATTCCCCTATGGAAGTCAATGCACTTTTGACATCTGTCCTGCCGCTTCTTACATAGTTACATAGGCTGAAAAAAGACGTGCGTCCATCGGGTTCAGCCTCTCACACATCACCTACTGCTGTTGATCCTAAAGAAGGCAAAAAACCCAGTCTGAAATGCTTGCCAATATGCAACACACTGGGAAAAATTCCTTCTTGACCCCAGAATGGCAGTCAGATTTCTCCTTGGATTAAGAAGTTTACCCACATATTAAATATTATAACCCTTAATATTCTGTGTCTGCAGGAAGTCATCCAGTCATTTTTTAAAAGTCTGTACAGTCTCTGACCCAACCACCTCAACAGGCAGAGAATTCCACAGCTTTATTGTTCTCACCGTAAAATAACCCTTCCTATGCTTTAGGCTGAATTTCCTTTCTTCCAGTCTAAACGGGTGACCTCGTGTCCTGTGTACAGTCCTGTTAATGAATAGGCTTCCAGACAATGGTTTATAATGGCCCCGTATATATTTATATAAGGTTATCAGATCCCCTCTAAGGCGCTGTTTCTCTAAACTAAACAGGTTTAAACTTGTTAGCCTTTCCTCATAACTTAACCCTTCCATTCCCCTTATTAATTTAGTCGCCCGTCTCTGCACTTTTTCTAGCGCTATAATATCCTTTCTTAAGACAGGTGCCCAAAATTGCACGGCATTTTCAAGGTGCGGTCTTACCATTGATTTATACAGAGGCAAAATTATGTTTTCATCCCGAGAGTGATAAGTCCCTGCAAATAAAATTCTTCCGACTGCTGGTGTAACCACTCATTTGCAGCATTAGTTGCTTCCATAGCACTCCCAAACCGTTTTCTCTTTAGATGTTTTTTGAGATTGGGGAACAGATGATAGTCAGAAGGAGCCAGGTGGTCAAATTAGGGTGGATGGGACATCACTTGAAAGCCTAAGGAGGTCAGTTTAGCCATAGTTTCACCTGCAGTGTGTCTCCTCTTATGTTTGGTTGTCAAAGGTTTCGGGATCCACTTTGCTGCAAGCTTTGTAATTTTCAAGCAGTTGTGGATAATGGCACCAACTCTCTCGCGTGATATTACTAGATACAGTATGTAGCAATACTTTTAACTGATATTCGTCAGTCCTCCGTGATCATGTCATGGATGGCTTTCACATTTACAGGCACAGAGACAGAAACAGCCCTTCCACTGGGTTTCTCACTTTCAACACCGAAATGGGCAGTTTTACAATTGACAACCCAACGTTTAACTGTTGCATATGAAACGCCACTGTCACCAATAGTTTGTGACATTTAATTTGCTTCGCACCTCTTTCCTTGGAGAGACAGGAACTTGATTATGGTCCTATGCTCTTCCACATTGACCGGTTCTGGAGATTAGAGATGTGCAATTCGTTTCGTTCCGAATTGAAATTCGGACAAAATTCACCATTTTCGGATTTCGGAAGCATTTTCGAAAACGAAATATCGATCATCTGAAATTTCATTTTCATTTCATTTCATTTTGACGATTTGGAACATTTTGACGATTCGGATCATTTTCGGTGATTCGGATCATTTCGGGTGATTCGGATCAGTTGGTTTTTCGCTTTTTTTGGAGTTATTTCATTTTTTATTGCTTATTTAAGAATGGGAAGTAGATTACTACCAATAGAATGAAACTTTCTTTACTTATTTATTCTTTTAGGATTTTTTAGACATTTTTTGGGTGAAATTTTAGGTTTCCTACCTTTTTTTAAAGAAACAATGCTTTTTAACCCATAGGATTCAATGCAGCATATGAATCCACACACTGCTGTGAAGTGCAATTAATGCAGCATATGAATCTGCACACTGCCGGGCAGCACCTCTCTGGAGATCGATTCATTGATTCGGATCGATTAATTTTTTGATCAGTTAGCTTTTCGTTTTTTATGAGTTATAATTAATGCATCGTATGAATCCACACACTGCCGGGAAGTTCCCGGCAGTGTGCAGATTCATATGCTGCATTAATTATACTGCAGAGAGGTGCTGCATGGCAGTGTATGGATTCATATGTTGCATTATACTGCAGACAGGCGCTGCCCGGCAGTGTGCGGATTCATATGCTGCAGCACCTCTCTGCAGTATAATTAATGCAGCATATGAATTCACACACTGCGGGGAAGTGCCTCTCTGCAGTTTAATTAATGCAGCATATGAATCTGCACACTGCTGGGCAGCGCCTCTCTGCAGTATAAGGCTAGGGTCAGACTAAAGCATTTTTCCCCTCGAACGTGAAAAAGTGCGTCCGAATGCATTGACGTATTTTTTCACGGAATGCGCAAAAACGGTCAGACGACGCGCATTTTCGGGCGGGATTTTGTACGGATCGTCAATAAAACTCTTTTTGCATCTGGACGTTATGTAGGCTGGACATTAGCAGTGTCTGACATCTCCTAATCACGCAAACACGCCGCTATGCCGCAGCTGCGCACTCAGTACGTCAGTACTAGCGGTTCAGCGTTCTCAGAAAAATGCATTCAAATTCCACTTGCGTTGCACGGCCGGACTTTTGTGTGGCCGTACATCGTATATTGGCCGTCACTGCCCGTCATCTGCTGCTAGTGCGGCCGTAATTATGTGCGCCAGAACGCACGTTAAAAGTGCGCTGGTCTGACCCCAGCCTAATTCAGCATATGAATCCGTACACTGCCGGGCAGAACTTCCCAGCAGTGTGTAGATTCATATGCTGCATTAATTATACTGCAGAGAGATGTTGCATTATACTGCAGACAGGCGCTGCCCGGCAGTGTGCAGATTCATATGCTGCAGCACCTCTCTGCAGTATAATTAATGCAGCATATGAATTCACACACTGCGGGGAAGCGCCTCTCTGCAGTATAATTAATGCAGCATATGAATCCGCACACTGCCGGGCAGCGCCTCTCTGCAGTATAATTCAGCATATGAATCTTTACACTGCTGGGCAGAACTTCCCAGCAGTGTGTAGATTCATATGCTGCATTAATTATACTGCAGAGAGGTGCTGCATGGCAGTGTATGGATTCATATGTAGCATTATACTGCAGAGAGGCGCTGCCCGGCATTGTGCAGATTCATATGCTGCAGCACCTCTCTGCAGTGTAATTAATGCAGCACATTAATTCACACACTGCGGAGAGGCGCCTCTCTGCAGTATAATTCAGCATATGAATCCATACACTGCCGGGCAGAACTTCCCAGCAGTGTGTAGATTCATATGCTGCATTAATTATAGCTCATAAAAAACGAAACACTAACTATCAAGAAATGAATAGATCCAAATAAATAAATAAATCTCCAGAGAGGTACTGCCCGGCAGTGTGCGAATTCCAATGCTGCATTAATTATACTGCAGAGAGGCACTTCCCAGCGGTGTGTGGATTCATATACTGCATTGAAACTTATGGGTTAAAAAGCCTTGTTTCTTTAAAAAAGTTAGGAAACCTAAAATTTCACCCACAAAAAATGCCTAAAAAATCCTACAAGAATAAATCAGTAAAAAACTTTCATTCTATTGGTAGTAATCTACTTCCCATTCTTAAATAAGCAATAAAAAATGAATTAACTCCTAAAAAAGCAAAAAACCAAATGATCCGAATCAACCGAAATGATCCGAATCAACCGAAATGATCCGAATCACCCAATCGAACCAAATTGAAATGATCCAAAACGAGAAAAAAAAAACACCCCAAAAAAAAAAAAAGTCATGCACATCCCTACTGGAGATGCTGCCATGTTCACTTTGGACCGAAAAAAAAAAGGATAAGTTAAAATCATAGGTAGTTGCTTTTTGCACCATTGAATATATAAACATATAGGCCAGTACACCTGCAATTTACAGCTTCCTAGCTCATTTTTGTCTGGGTAAGGCTCCATACTTATCAGCACAACCTCGTAGAGGTCAAAAATGTTCATAAGCCTTTATTTTTACATTTTGTGCTTCACAATTTGTTTGTTGGACAGTGATATTGTAAAATGTCAATTTCCTTGTATTTTATCACAACTTTGCACACCTTTTATTTTCTGTGCAAAACATTACCTCCTCAGTGTAGTCATGATTAGAGAAGTACAAAAACCAAAATATGGAAAGGAGTCTAGAAAACGTGAAGGTATTATTTATGTACCTAAATAGGTACTAGCGATGGGATAACCCAAAATACAGATATATGTAGACCCCAGGCAACAGCTCTTGGGCTAGAGATGTTATGCTAATTAGGGATGAGCCGACCACCCCCGTGTTCGGTTCGCATTCAAACAATTTCAAAAGTTCGAGTTCGAACGCGAACACAAACCAAACTCAATGCAAGTCAATGGGACTCAAAAGTTCGATTTTTAGAGTGCCCTCCAAGAGGGCATATATGCAAGATATTTGCAATAAAAGGTGTATGGGGGTCTGGGTAGTGCCCTGGGGGACAGGAAACAAGGACAAAAAGTTAAAAAAATACATTTTTAAAGGCACAGTGAGTCTTCCATAAAATAAGGGTTAAAAATAAAAACGAAAAATTCCTTCAAATATCGTGCCTAGGAGGTCCCCATGCCCGTGAAGTGGCGGATTTTTCGGATGTATAGAAATATGTAAAAAACAAAAAATAACATTTCAAATGACGGTAAATCTATCCATAAACAACTGCTTGGGGCGGCAGTCTGTATGAGAAGAGGAGACAATTTAGGACACACAGAAAAAGTTTAGTGATTTTTTTTGGCTAAATTATTGTGAAACTTATGCAGGCTTTGGATGAAAGTAACAATAGGTGCTTTAAAATTGGGCCTTAAGGCTAGGGTCAGACTAACGCATTTTTCGCTCTGTCCGTGAAAAAGTGCGTTCGAACGAATGGACGAATTTTTTCACGGAATACGCGATAGCGGTCATACGATGCGCATTTTCATTCGTGATTTTGTACGGTTATCAAGATAACACCTTTTGCGTCTGGACGTGATGTTGGCCGTACATTAGCAGTGTCTGATGTCTCCTAATCACACACACATGCCGCTAGCGGACGCAGCGCACTCTGTACGACAGTACTAGCGGTTTGACGTTCTCGAAAAAATGCGTTCGTTTGCACCCAGATATTGTGCCTTTAATGCCAGGCCAGCAAGTATCATCATACAGTAAGGCTGGGGTCAGACGAACGCAGTGTTAACGTCCGTGTTGCCCGCACATAAGTACGTCCGTGATAGCATACAATTGTGTTAAATGGAGGCCCACACACGAAGTCCGTCCGCACAGAAGTGCGGGGGCTGACGGACGCTGCAAACGGAAGCAGGTTAGGCAAGAACGTAATACTGCTAGAACGGACGTGCAGAGTGCGCCACGTCCACAACGTCCGCATAGCTTTGTGTGTGAGTGATGCAACAGGGTCAGACGGACTGCATTTATACGTCCAGCATTTTTGACGGACAGAATGTTCTTTCATTGTAATTTATTTTCCCTGCTACATCAGTCAAAAAAATCCGTCAGTGAAAAAAACGGACTGTGTGGCCACTACCTTGTTGTCAGTCAGTAAGTACGTCCGTACTGCACGGACGCACAGTCCGTACAAAATGCGCTCATTTGACCCTAGCCTAACCCCTCTGTGGTATTGTGGAAGAGTGCAGGGGTGGACCATGTGGTCCTATATTGAAAAGTGTTTTTTTTTATCTGTTAATGGGCGTCAGTGCACCCAGATATTGTGCCTGTAATGCCAGGCCAGCAAGTATCATCATACAGTAACCCCACTGTGGTATTGTGGAAGAATGCAGGGGTGAACCTTGCGGTCCTATATTGAAAAGTTTATCTGGTATTGGGCGTCAGTGCACCCAGATATTGTGCCTGTAATGCCAGGCCAGCAAGTATCATCATACAGTAACCGCTCTGTAGTATTGTGGAAGAATGCAGGGGTGGACCATGTGGTCCTATATTAAAAAGATATGCATCTGGTTAAGGCGTCAGTGCACCCAGATATTGTGCCTTTAATGCCAGGCCAGCAAGTATCATCATACAGTAACCCCTCTGTGGTATTGTCTAAGAATGCAGGGGTGGACCATGTGGTCCTATATTGAAAAGTTTTTTATCTGGTAATGGGCGTCAGTGTTGCACCCAGATATTGTGCCTTTAATGCCAGGCCAGCAAGTATCATCATACAGTAACCCCTCTGTAGTATTGTGGAAGAATGCAGGGGTGGACCATGTGGTCCTATATTAAAAAGATATGAATCTGGTAAAGGCGTCAGTGCACCCAGATATTGTGCTTTTGGTGTCAGACTGCCAGCAAGTACTTTCATACAGTAGCTAGGCTTGTGCACCGATTTTTTTTTCTGTTCGATTCGGTTCGATTTTTCGGATTTTTAAACTTTTCGATTCGGCTCGTTTCGACCGATTTCTGTTTCGATTCGGTTCGGCTCGACTCGTTTTTCGTGTACATTTTTTTTCCGAATATCGACCATTTTTCGTATTTTCATGTCACTTTGCTCGTTTTTTGTATCGACTTTTCGTAATTTCGGAAATTTTCGTTTTTTCGGAATTGTACATTGTTAGAGATTATTGACTTCTTTAATAGGTCAGGGATATATTAATTATGACGTATATTTTTCTTATTGTAGATATATATAGATATATATATATTATTGACAGTGCCTCCAATACCAGTGGTATAAATTGGTATTTAACCACTAAGATGGGGATTAATAACCAATCAATGAATATACGTCTTAACAAATATATGGCGCGTTATCCCGAGTTCTTTTGATGCTCTCTAGATATTTTTAAACACAATAAAATCAATAAAGATATGAGACTGCGTAACGGTAAAACAATTCAAACCAAAATTTATTCACACGTCAAGTTTCATACAATCGTATGTTATCAACGGATTAGCAAACTACAATTTACAAGTGATTATAGATTGTGATTAGTAGCGATACTGCGACACGTAATAATCTAATGGACAGATATTTTAGGTTTATAGACCACACCACAGATGTACACGCCTCAATTCTTAAACACCAAACTCTATTCTATTCACTTAAACCTTTCCCATTATAAACCAATCCTCCACCTGGCTAAGATAAACACTCAGTTACTGGGCATCACCTGCAGCACAATTTATTATTGTGGGGGCCTATTCACTAAATGCAACTTCCTTCAGGGAGATACATAACACACTCGATAGGGAGACTATCTCTTCCACAGATCAATCACAGCACTTCATTCGATATACGTTAACCTAACGCTTCTTAATGACTTACAGTGCATGCATTCATTCGGAAGGGCTGCAAGATGGATATGGAAGGAGTTATGCTAGGTTACGAATGGGGCGGACAGTACTTGACATATAAAAGCTATTTCACGGTCCCAGCGTATCTCACTATAGGTATATAATTGATCTTTAGATGTCCACAAACAGTATTCTTGGAATATAAATAATTTCACTAAATTATGGCTCAAGTATGCAGCCGGTAATAGGTTTCTCCCTTAGCAGTCCTCTGCAGTGGACTGTAAAGGCAGAATTTCTATTCTACTGATTATTAGGCTCAAACAGCAAAATAATTCATTTATATTCCTTTAGTTTGTGATGGACATCTAAAGTCAGGACTATGCAATTAGAAAATAGATATCATATTATTCAGGTATACTTTACCATCTGGTTAGTGAAGATAGAGTGGTGGAAGATTAGGGTGTGGTCGGTCTTAAAGGGGCGGCCGATGGTGATTGCCTCTCTTCCCTCCAAGCGTCCCTCAGGTCTCTCCCCAAGCTTTTCTCAGTCTGTGATCCCTTTGCTCTGGAGTGTCCTCTCTATATAGTGGTCTTCCGCCCAGTTTTAGATCTAGCCCATCACTATGTGGCCTCATTTGATTGGAGGATATATATTCATCAACTCCAGGGGTCTGTCCAGGTGTTATGTTACCTGGCCAGCAGATGGCGCTCTCAGATCAACCATCAACCTTCTGCAGGAATTAATTTATGAGCTTGGCCAATCTTTTACTGGTTTGGGGTCGTTTTATTCCTATATCCCGGGACTCCATAGATTTTATTCATCTCATCCCCCTTTACTTATATCCACAGGGATGTGTATGTGAGGGGACATACAATCATTCATTCGTGGTATCGTTTTTAACAGTCACACGTTACCCGACTTAATCGGCTTCATGCGGGTTAGTACACCAGACATTCGTGATGATCAACTAAATGTGGTAGGGCCTCTGTTTTTATAAGATGCTAAAATTATCAGTTCTAACTAATAAATATTCTCATACCATATAGTACATATTGCCGAATAGCATAGCATTACAAGCTGGTTTACCCAAGCCATTTAACCTTCTTTGGGTTTTTTTTTCTTTATTGGGCAACCTATTGTTCCATGTTTACGTGGCTTTCAGAGTTTCAATCTAACGAAATAAACACAATACTGAGATATCTATCTTAGTTGTCATTGTGTTCCCTTACTTTTAAACCATTTGATATAAACCCTGTTTGGTTGTAACAAATAAATAAAATAAACAGAGTCCATTAGACCGTCTTTGATCAATGTTAAATGTCCTTTCTTGTATGCGTAACACTAACGAGTTTAGCTTGTCTCTTGTTCTTGTTATATATTAACGACGCAGACAAGTTGTTTGCGTGACGCAATTCCTGGCCCCAAATTTAAACATTCCTGCGTTATAGAAATTTCATATCTAAAAAGGTCTGACAACATGTTTTCGGAATATCGACCGTTTTTCGTATTTTCGTGCCACTTTGCTCGTTTTTTGTATCGACTTTTCATAATTTCGGAAATTTTCGTTTTTTCAGAACATCTGTTCTCCTCGTTTCAAAGCAATAAATTTCGATTTGACACATTTCAAGTCCATTCGAAAATTCCGAAAATATTTCGTTTCGGGTCGGAAAACTTTTCCGATCTGCCATTTTCGGATCTAAAAATTTTCAGAAATTCGGCCGCATCCGAAAACACGAAACCCGAAACCCGAAATGCACATTCCTAACAGTAGCCCCTCTGTAGTATTGTGGAAGAGTGCAGGGTTGGACCCTGCTGTTCAAAAAATTAAAATGATATAAATCTGGCACAGGTCTCAGTGCAGCCAAATATTGCGCCTTTCATGGCAGCAAGTGCATTCATACCGTAACCCTTTTGTGGTATTGTGGAAGAGTTCAGTGCTGGAGGTTTTGTGAATGCAGAAGAGGACATCCCCGATCTATTCCATTACTTCAGCATCAGGGGATTGATAGCTGCTGATCCAGGACTGATTCATTTTTATAAATGTCAGCCGGTCTACAGAGTCGGTGGACAGACGCACTCTTTTGTCTGTGACAAAATCGCCAGCGGCACTGAACGTCCTTTCGGAAAGCACGCTAGATGAAGTGCAACCTAGTAGCTGCATAGCATATTGGCTAAGTTCTGGCCAGTGATCCAATCTCAACACCCAGTAAGCCAGTGGATCATCTGCTGGAAAGGTATCCAGGTCTGCCCTTGCCCCTAGGTAGTCCTGCACCATATGGTGAAGACGCTGGCAATGGGTGCCTAAATTTGACGTCCCTGGGCGTCGAGGACTAAAAAAATTTAAAAAAGCATCAGTCAAGCGGCCCTGGCCTTCACCACTATTCCTCTGATCACCCGCAGCCTCAGAAGCACGTATGTCAGCACTTGGTAATCTACCAGTGCCTGGAAAGGTGTTACACAAGTGTCGCTTTAGAGCGTCCTCAAGTTTTTTCATCCTGTGCTCCCTCTGTGCGGACAGGATGAGCTCTGCAACTTTCCCCTTGTATCGTGGATCAAGAAGGGTTGCCAACCAGTAATGATCCCTCTCCTTGATAGCACGAATCCTGGGGTCCTTTAGCAGGCTTTGCATCATTAGGGAGTCCATGCAGCGTAGGTTGGAGATGGCATTAGCTTCCGAGTCTTCCTGGTCAATGAGGATGACCGTATCGTGCACTTCCTCCTCCCAGCCACGCACTAGCCCTTCTGTTTCTGGGCACACAAAACCCTCCCTTGAGGAATCCCCACCTTCAATGCCCCCACTACTTAAATACTCCTCCTCCTCCTCCTCATCCTCCTCCTGTCTGATCTGAGTAGGACCCGCTGGAATGCTGTCTGCGGAAAGACTGGGGCCTTGAGAGCTAGGGAAGGCCTCCTCTTCCTCCCGCTGCTCTGCCTCTAGAGCCACATCTATAATTCCCCGCAGAGTGTGCTCCAGCAGGAACACTAAAGGAATTGTGTCACTGATGCATGCACTGTCCCTACTCACCATCCTCGTTGCCTCCTCAAATGGTGACAGTACAGTGCATGCATCCTTGATCATCAGCCACTGCGGGGGGGGAAAAAAACCAAGTTGACCTGAACCTGTCTTTGTGCCATACTCACACAGGTACTCGTTGATGGCCCTCTGCTGCTTGTGCAGACGCTGCAGCATTGCTAATGTGGAGTTCCACCTGGTGGGCATGTCACAGATCAGACGGTTTGTGGGAAGGTGGAATTCTCTTTGAATTTCTGCCAGGCGAATGCTTGCTGGGAATGACCGTCTGAAGTGGCTGCAGACTTTTCTGGCCTGGATGAGAAGCTCTGGCAGCCCTGGGTACTTGGTTAGGAAATGCTGTACCACCAGATTTAGGACGTGTGCTAGGCATGGTACATGCGTCAATTTACCATTGCATAGGGCAGAGAGAAGGTTGCTGCCATTATCGCAGACGATCATTCCCAGCTCAAGCTGGCGTGGTGTTAACCATCTCTGCACCTGCCCCTGCAGAGCTGACAAAATTTCTGACCCGGTGTGGCTCCTGTCCCCTAAACAAACCAGCTCAAGCACAGTATGGCATCTTTTTGCTTGAGCCATTGCGTAGACCCTGTCAGGCATCGGTTTAACTGCCTCTTCGCCAGAGACAGAGAAGGAGGAGGAGGAGGAGGAAGAGGTGGTGGTGGTGGAGCAGACAGACCTCATACAAGCAGCTTTTTGGAGACGTGGTGGATGAACAAGCTCCAGCACAGAGCCCCGTCTTGGATCCCTCCCAGCTGCGATCAGAGTTACCCAGTGTGCCGTGAAGGAAATGTAACGACCCTGTCCATGCTTGCTGGACCACGTGTCTAAAGTCACATGCACCTTGCTGCTGACTGCCTTTCCCAATGACTGGATAACATTGTCTTCCACGTGCTGGTATAGTGCTGGAATGGCCTTGCGTGAAAAGTAATGGCGTTTTGGAACCTGCCACTGTGGTACAGCACATTCAGCAAATTCACAGAAGGGAGCAGAGTCCACCAGCTGGAAAGGCAGCAGCTGCAATGCGAGTAATTTTGCTAAACTGGCATTTAGACGCTGTGCTTGGGGATGGTTGGGACTATATTTTTTCTTTCGCTGCAGCAGCTGCGGTCACATAATCTGACTGCGTAAATCTTCAGCTACTGGGATGATGTCACATTGTGAGGAAGGAGCTGGTACATCCATTACTGTAGCATCATCCCTGTCGGTGGAGGTTGTAGGCAATGACATGGCAGGACATACAATGGGGGTAGAGACAGATGAGGAGGAGGAGGACCTACGCAAAGTTTTGCGCCAACGGGATGTGTGGCACTTGTTCATATGTCGCCTCAAGCACGTGGTACCCAAGTGTCCGGTATCTTTCCCACGCTTAAGCCTCATCTGACATTGATTACAAATAGCAACGCTGCACTCGACTGCACATTTCTTAAAGAACTCCCAGACAACAGAGTTCCTGCGTGTGTTCTTTGAGACAACAGCGCTCTGCACCGGAGCAGCTCTGACATGTGATGCCTTGGACTGGCTAGTGCTACGGTTGGTGACAGAGGATGTTGTGCCTCGTGTTTGCTGTGCCTCCTCCTCCCCCTCTTCCTCACTTAATTCCTCTGTTTGATCTGGCACCCAGGTGGAGTCAGTGACCTCATCATTGTCATCTTCACCCCCTATCTCTTTGTCACTGGAGCCAACTTGGCAGTATGCTGCAGCTGCTGGGGCAACATGAGTGCCAGTTATTTGTGTGTCATCACTGGCACCCCCTTCCTCTAGGTCGATTATACTCCCTTGCTCAACCTCAGAGATTGAATCAGAGCACTGTACTTGCTGCGCATCCTCAAGCAGCATGTTACTCTCATTGTAGTCAAACAATTCAGCTGACTCCTCCGTGTGTGATAGCGAGGCTA
The DNA here is from genome assembly GCA_009667805.1 of Leptobrachium leishanense. Taxonomy (NCBI): domain Eukaryota; kingdom Metazoa; phylum Chordata; class Amphibia; order Anura; family Megophryidae; genus Leptobrachium; species Leptobrachium leishanense. The sequence goes on from CM019064.1 coordinate 206,248,282, forward strand.
CGGCAGGAGTAGCTGTGGACATGGAGGCTGCATTAGATGCTTTGGCAGCTGAGGTGGACTGTAAAGCACTAGAAGCCTGGCTGGCAGAGGACTCGGAGGATGAGGATGGCCTGGTTAGCCAATCCACCAAGTCCTCTGTATGTTGCTGCTGCTTAAGATGGCCAGCACCAGTTAGAAAGGACAAGCGTGCCCCTGCAGAGGATGCACCACGTCCACCACGACCAGAGGCACAGCCTCCCGACTCAGGTGCTGCTTGCCCTCTTATCTGTGTCTGGGAGCGTCTGCCTGTCCTTTTTGTTCTTTCAGACATGGTGAGTGATATATAGATTAATATATACAGAACTCTGATTCAACTCTGGTATAAAGATTTAAAGAACTCTGGTATAACTCAGTGAGACACACTGATAGCTGGCAGCCAGTGACGAGACACAGATCACCTCAATTCACAAATGTTTTAAAGAAATTAGTGAGCCCCAAAATACAGCGTGGTACTGGATGTGTGACGAGACACAGATCACCTCAATTCACAAATGTTTTGTAGAAATTAGTGAGCCCCAAAATACAGCGTGGTACTGGATGTGTGACGAGACACAGATCACCTCAATTCACAAATGTTTTGTAGAAATTAGTGAGCCCCAAAATACAGCGTGGTACTGGATGTGTGACGAGACACAGATCACCTCAATTCACAAATGTTTTGTAGAAATTAGTGAGCCCCAAAATAATGCGTGGTACTGGATGTGTGACGAGACACAGATCACCTCAATTCACAAATGTTTTAAAGAAATTAGTGAGCCCCAAAAAAACTTACTGGCTATGTGACAAGACACAGAAGATCACCTCAATTCACAAATGTTTTAAATAAATTAGTGAGCCCCAAAAAAACTTGCTGGCTGTGTGACAAGACACAGAAGATCACCTCAATTCACAAATGTTTTAAAGAAATTAGTGAGCCCCAAAATACAGTGTGGTACTGGATGTGTGACGAGACACAGATCACCTCAATTCACAAATGTTTTAAAGAAATTAGTGAGCCCCAAAATACTGCGTGGTACTGGATGTGTGACGAGAGACAGATCACCTCAATTCACAAATGTTTTGTAGAAATTAGTGAGCCCCAAAATACTGCGTGGTACTGGATGTGTGACGAGACACAGATCACCTCAATTCACAAATGTTTTGTAGAAATTAGTGAGCCCCAAAATACAGCGTGGTACTGGATGTGTGAAGAGACACAGATCACCTCAATTCACAAATGTTTTAAAGAAATTAGTGAGCCCCAAAATACAGCGTGGTACTGGATGTGTGACGAGACACAGATCACCTCAATTCACAAATGTTTTGTAGAAATTAGTGAGCCCCAAAATAATGCGTGGTACTGGATGTGTGACGAGACACAGATCACCTCAATTCACAAATGTTTTCAACAAAGTTGTAAACCCCAAAAAAAATTGCTGGCACAGTGACAAGACACACATCACCTAAATTCCCTGATATTTGGTAGAAATGAGACACCCCCAGAACCCCCAGTAGCGTGGCAGACCGGCAGTAACAAGACACAACTATCTCCTCTGAAATGCGTGCAGAAGCGCTGCGTGGAAACGTTATATAGTGTGCTGCGGGACTTTGCTCTGTGAGCCCATGATTGGGCAAAATTTGCCCAATCAGGACTCTGAGCGGTGATTGGCATAGTGTTGAACCAGTCTTGCACCAGACCTGTGGTCAGGTGCAAGGCTGTAGCCAATTACGAGCTTAAGGCCAGTGGGAAAATGCATTGTGGTCCATTGTGGTCGAACATGCGGCGAACACCCGGAAATGTTCGGTGTTCGCGATCTGCTCGAACAGGCTAAGTTCGGGTCGAACCCCGAACCGTCCGAACCCGAACAGCTCATCCCTAGTGGCAGACTGGCAGTGAGGACACACACTAACACAACAATCTCCTCTCAAAAAACACGTGCTGAAGCGCTGTGTGAAGCCTTATATAGTGTGCTGCGGGACTTAGCTCTGTGAGCCCATGATTGGGCAAAACTTGCCCAATCAGGACTCTGAGCCGTGATTGGCATAGTCTTGAACCTAGAGAAAAAAGTAAGTATCTGGCGCCCCCTAGTGGAAAACTGAACAGTGCAACAATGGTATAATAAATATGTAGGATAAAAAAGAGTCCGTACTAGATAAATAGCAGTTCAATAGTCAGCAGCAGAAGTTCGCACACAAGACGGTTTACCTCTAACCGTCAAATACTTGAACAACAGAAATAAGTGGAGAATCTCTGCGCTTCCCTCTTTAGTGTTGAATAATTTTCAAGTGAAAAGATCTTCTTTGGATATTATAAGGTCGCTTTTCACAACTGGTCTTCAACCCTCAAGAAAAGGGGAATAAATGGCAACATAGTGTGATCCATTACATCATCAGTGCCCCCCAGATAATTGTACAAAGGTTCAACTCACATGTGGAGGTGTCATAAATCAGACACTAGATGTACTGCGCAACCGGTATTTTTAGGAGATACCGGACTCCCCTTTAGTGTCTCCGTTCCCAGGTGTTCCTCCAAGAAATAAAAAACAGCTGCAGGACCTTAAGCAAAGGTAAATGAAGATTTATTCCATAAAACTATTAAAACAATAAATTCGAAATAGATTAAAATTCGAACGCCAAAATGCGTTTCGCGATCCAATCTCTTCCTCAGTCGGCAAAAAGTAAATGATTTTGTAATCCTGCAGTGTCCTTATATTCCCTGGTGTCCTTAATTTAATTGAATGGCGGAACGCCCGTTTCTCGGAACCCGGCAGCCTCCACTGCGCATGCGCGGGATGTTGTCCAATGAAATTGCGAAGTCCACCTTCAAAGATGGTGGTGCGCTTCACTCGGCATTACCTTGCGGTTCAATGGATCTCTAGTGCTTACACATACGGCGGTGATTGCAAAAACGCCCTTAATGCATAATTCATACAAAGAAAATCTAATATAGTTACATAGTTACATAGTTATATAGGCTGAAAAAAGACATGCGTCCATCGGGTTCAGCCTCTCCCACATAACCTACTGCTGTTGATAAATTATATCCATTGTTACATACAGCCTATAATTTACTACATAATTATAACCACCCAACAAAGGGGAAGGGGATACAGTAACATTACAGTTCTTTAAAAAATTCTTTAAATAACCACACTATTATATCTATACATGTGTCCATCTTCTCAACCTAATCAATATTAGTAATCCCATATCTCAACTTAAATCATAGCTCCCCATTTCTTCCTCCTTGTTTAACCAAAATAATGTTAATATCCTTATGTCTATTTACATTTTTATATTTCAATATCATTGCTACGATTCTCTTTTATGATCAATGTTCATCTCTATTCCCAATCTAAAGTGAAAGGTGCTACATCTAAATCTGTGTGCCTATTCATAAGTATGCTTTATAGGCATAATCTTATTTTAATATTAATAATAGCGCAAATTATATATTCGCAGTATTGGTATTTTTATACTTCTCTATTGAGTGAAAAAAGTGCTAAAGTGCTTCATCTACTAAGTGAAAAATACCTAGTATCTTACATTGAAGTATATATTAGTTTGTATTTAATATAATTTATTTTGGTGTTCTAAATAACCATAATTTCTTATCTATAGTGTTAATACTTATATATGTCCCAATTATTAACATTATCCATCTCTATTTACTAAAGTGAAAAAGTGCTAGATTGCTTCATGTACTCTATAAGAAATGTGGCCATACAATGATATATAATATAAAAGTATAAATTCATATAATCACCCTTAACTTGAATTGGGCAGTATATAAATTGTTATATCTAAAATATACTATGAGAGTTTAATAAAATTACCTTTTTTTTTTTTTTTCTCTATTTATAAATTATAAGAAATGACAAATCTCAAAGTCCTGATTGAGTCCCTTAGGTACCAATGTTTTTAAATTGTAAATCCATCTCATCTCTATCTATTTTATTGATAAAATCTCCTCCTCTCCATTCCTTCTCCACCTGTTGTATTGCTAAAAATTTCGTCCCCTTAGGATCCTTGTTATGTTTATCTTTATAATGTTGTGGTACTGTATGTGTATCTACACCTTTTCTAATGTTATTAAGGTGTTCGCGGATGCGAATATTCAAACTCCTCGTTGTTCGACCAACATACATTTTTCCACATGGACAAATTAAAATATAAATAACATTCTTCGAAAAGCAAGTGAGTGTGTCATGTATTTTATGAGTGTCTTCCATCATACTATTAAAATCTTTTATATGTCTCCTCGGGTTCCCTGTTGTTCTGCACCCAAGACAGTTACCACACCCATAAAAACCCTTTTCTAAACCAAAATGATTTTTCAATTTCTTCTTATTAGGGTAGCTGCTAACTATATGGTTTTTAATATTATCCACACCTCTAAAAATGATAGTGGGTGAAATATCTAAAATCTGACAAAGATCATCATCTTTCCGAAGAATAGGCCAATATTTTTTTAAAAATTCTTTTAATTTCCTTATGCTCATTGCTGTATTGGCAAACGAAAGGGACCTTATTCTTCAATCTTCCTTCCGAGTTCGCCTCTTTTTTATTTATTGAGAATATGTGTTTGATCTATCTGTGATACCAGTTTTCTTGTTCTCTCCAAAGCCTGGCTATCATAGCCTTTCTCCTCAAGCTGTGATTTCATTTTCTGTGATTGGGTATAATATTCAGCTTCCTCCGTGCAGTTTCTTTTTAATCTGAGGAATTGCCCCTTAGGTACACCCTCTAGCCACTGCCAAAAATGGCAACTAGTTCTTTCTATGTAGCTGTTTACGTCCACGTTTTTGAAATGGGTTCTAGTTTTAATCCGTGCGTTTTCAATTTTCAATTTCAATGAAATTTTTTATTTCTTGGAGGAACACCTGGGAACGGAGACACTAAAGGGGAGTCCGGTATCTCCTAAAAATACCGGTTGCGCAGTACATCTAGTGTCTGATTTATGACACCTCCACATGTGAGTTGAACCTTTGTACAATTATCTGGGGTCACTGATGATGTAATGGATCACACTATGTTGCCATTTATTCCCCTTTTCTTGAGGGTTGAAGACCATTTGTGAAAAGCAACCTTACAATATCATAAGATCTTTTCACTTGAAAATTATTCAACACTAAAGAGGGAAGCGCAGAGATTCTCCAATTATTTCTGTTGTTCATAGTCTTGAACCTGTCTTGCAGCTGACCTGTGGTCAGGTGCAAGGCTGTAGCCAATTACAAGCTTCAGGCCAGTGGGAATACAACAAAATCTGGGTCTGAGAGTCTATTTTTTGTGGAATACCGTCTCAAACTGAGAACAATGAGCTATATTGGAAAAGCGTTATCCTAACCTTAAATTAACGTTAAGCGTCCGCAACATCCAAGCTGTAAGAAAAGCATGCAGCTCAGCTGGAATAGTGACCATGAATAGTGTGGATGCAGCCTCACACATTAACAGTTTGAGCAGCTAAGCAAACAACATGATTGTAATATGTTGCATTATGTTTTACCTTCATCTGAACCTCATTCCATCCTGATTCATAGGCCTTTAATTGGATGGTGTCTCTTTTTATATTAGACTTCTCACATTGAAGTCATCAAATCAGAAAAGGAAAGAAAAAAAATGCAGTAATCCTTGAAATACAGTATATATGCAGTTTCTTTTTCAATTTTAACCATGTTATGGTGTCTAAGACATTACGTTGTAAATTCTGAATGTCCCATAAAAGAGTGAAATAGACTTGTTGATTCACTGAAAAGTATTTGCAGGAGACTCATTTCTGTGCTAGTCAACCATGCCTATGTTATGTTGGCTCAAAAGACCTTGTGAAAATGAGCATTGTCAACAGAAGCCATTGATGCTATGCCAGTAAGGGTAAGTTAGAGAGCTGTGTCAAGGATGCGTTGTACATCAAAGGAGCTGGTCCATTTAATCTTCATCAAGGTTGTCCTAAGCCAGTGTTAATAAAGCTGGAATTGGATTTTTCTTTAGCCTTTTAAAGCATTGTGGCACAGCAGTACAATAAGCAAGAGGTTGTTTATAACAATGGGTAGGGCAATGACGTATAGATCTGAGCCAACAGAGAATAAAGGAATTTAGGGCACATAGAATATTAACCAGTCCCTAATTTTTGGAAAAAAATGCTACTTTTTTACAAACTAAAATTTTAATGAAATTAGCATTTTACATACAGTAAAGGGACAATAAAAGGGACGATAATATATATGAACTCTCTCTCTTAAAAAAATGTTGTAGAGACCGTTAAATAATTATATTGGAGCTGTGATGCACAAGTGCCACCCTCTGCTTTGAAAGCCCATGATCGCTGCTCGAGATGTGGCAATAGAACATATGACCATTGTTATTAATGTATACTTTTGTAGGGGTCAAAAGGTACCCTAAGGCCAGGGTCAGATGAGCGCACTGTGTGTGCCCGTATTGAAGTGCCTCCCGGCATCCGTCACAGCGTTGTGATGCTTCGACGGGGTCGCACACACGCTGTAGCGTGATACAAATTGCGCGCGCTACAACGGGCATGCTGCGGACGATCTGAAAGCCTCATCGTCGAAGCGCTACGACTCGCGTTAGACAGGGCTGTAAAGCATGATCCTACATAGGAGGATCGAGCCTTGCAGCACTGAGCGCACTAACTGCGCTCAGCGAGGTGGCCAGACGGGCATCTGAGTGGAGGGAACGTCCACTCTCACGGACGTTCCTTCCGCTGTGCAAAACACTCGTCTGACCCTGACCTTAATATCCCAAACTGCATCATGATTCTGATCCCCCTCTTGCTTCTCAATACTGAACAGCAGAATTTCTCTCTCTTACTGAGAAGGAGGAACAGAAGGAACTGAGATGAGGTCTGTAGACCCTAAAGGCTGCCGAAAAAAATAAGATTTACAGGAAAAAAATATTAAGTGTTGTAGTTTCAACTGATAAAATAAATCTTTAAACAGAATGGGTTTCTTGATGCTTTATTTAAAATCTATTACACTAAAGTGTTCTTTTTAACAGAGTAAGTGCTCGAGTCAGGCACTTTAAAGGAAAAAATAAATTTTTGAACAAATTAAAGAGAAATAGTGCAAAAAACATGCTGTCAAAGTCGCTCAGTTCAATATTATTCCATACTTTGTAAGCCCACACAGATAAGAAGGATATATATCTACTACACAAATATCTAAAACAATTAAAATATATCAATGTTAATAAGTTCATATTCCTATAAATGCAATGTAAAGGGATGTACTTTGGTGCTGGAATCAACCTAGTACAAGACTCTAATAAATGCAAAGGACAATATTAAAAATGTAGGTGACACACAGATTGGTAACATACAATGTGCAGCCACATCATTAAAACCACTGACAGGTGAAATGAATAACATTGATTATATTGCTATAACAGAACCTGTCAAGGTTTGGGATATATTAGGCAGCAAGACAACAGTCAGTTCTTAAATTACATGTGTTGGAAGCAGGAAAAATGGGCAAGCAAAAAGATCTGAGTGTCCTTGACAAGAGCCGAACAGTGATGGCTAGATGACTTGGTCACAGCAACTACAGAAACGGCAAGTTTAGTGTGGTGTTCCCAATATGCAGTGGTTAGTACCTATCTAAAGTGGAGGCAAGGAAGGACCACCAGTGTATTGGTATCAGTGTCATGGGCACCCAGGATTCATTGATGCCCATAGGGAACGAAGGATAGTTTGTATGGTTCGATCACACAGTAGTTACTGTTACTCAAATTGCTGAAAAACTAAATGCTGGTCTTGATAGTAAGGTGTCAGGCAACAATTCACATGCACTACATCCCAACAGATTGTTGCAGACCATTACATATCTTCATGTCAATGGTGTTTCTTGATGACAGCAGCCTCTTTAAGCACTATGATGCACGCTGTCACACAGCAAAAATTGTTCAGGAATGATTTGAGAAATATGACAAATATTTGAAGGTGTTGCCTTGGCCTCGAAGCTTCCCAGATGTCAATCTAATTGAGCAGTTGTGTAATGTGCTGGAATAATAAACCTGATCCACAGAGGACCCATCTGCAGTTCTTAACCCCATAGTGACCAGGCGGTTTCATCATTGTCTGTCCGAAAGTACCCACTGCTGTTTTTATATTTCTGCAGTGTTTCTGTTTAAGTCTAATTTTCCTCTTACTCGTTTATGGAACCCACACATATTATACACCATTTTTCTCGCCATTAAATGGACTTTCTAGAAATACAATTATTTTCATCATATCCTATAATTTACTAAAAAAAACAAATGAAATATGATAAAAAAAATGGAAAAAACACTTTTTCGAACCTTAATCTCCAAAATCTACAACCTCCAAAATAGACCCCCGCTGAATGGTTTTGAAATTTTGTCCTGAAATTAGAAATACACAACTTTTTGCTTTTTAACCCCTTCACTGCTGAGCCATTTTACCTCTGTGTGCTGAGCTCATTTTGACCGTTTTATGCTCATCATGTTTAAACATGATTTGCTGTCCTATTTTATTATACCCAGACAAAAAAAAACTATTTTTAAAGAATACCACTTTTTTTATTTTTTTAAATGTTTTTTTTATTTTTATTTTTACACCAAACCTGGTCATGTTTAGTATCATTGGAAAGGCCATGGTCAGGCCTCTAGCTGATAGACATCCAAGATGTCAGCCACTTTCAGGAGCAAATCGTGGTCCGGTGCTGATTGGTGCTGAATTGTGATCCTGCAACTGGGGTTAAATAGAGATACCACTGAAAAGGGCAGACTCTGCCCTTTCCATCGGTATGTTTCTTTTTTTTCAAGCTGCGGTGGTTGGAGAAATAGAGGGGTCCAAAATAACTCCCATCTCCCTTTTCAGGTTCCCCCTGCAGGCACCGGGGGCGTCTGAAAAGGACATCATCGTGCACGGTGATGACATCATCATGACGGCTGGGACCCATAAAACCATCGGACTGTCTTCGAAGAACCTGGCCAGAGAGGTGAGTATAGGGAGGGAGGGGGGTTAAAGGACCATGACGTACATAGTACGTCCTTGGTCCGTAAGGGAAATTTTCCCCTTAATGTACTATGTACGCAAGTGGTCCTTATGGGGTTAAAGGATCTGCTGCTAATGTCTTGGTAGCAGATACCACAGGACAAATTCAGAGATCTTGTGGAGCATACATTGTATTAGGCGGGCGTTTTTTTTTTTTAGCTAATCGGTGTAGTTCCACAACTTAAATAAATAGGTCAACCATAAGCAAAACCTAAAAAACCCAGACACATAAGTAGTTACATTCACTAACCACCTTTTTTTCTATGAAAGAACAATGGTTTTACTTCAGAAAACTTTAATGGATCAAGTGCATTGACACTATGGTGAATTCACTGTTTAGGGATCTTCTATTGTAGTTTGCTGTACTTTTTGCCATTCTTTCCACCTTAGTTTCCACCAAACAGTTTGCACCTGTGCTTCAGTCGAAGATGACCAACATTGTTTTACCATTGTTTTCAGTGTTGTTTCTAGCCGAGTTCAATAGATATTGTCACTTTAAAATGGCGGTACAATGCTAATTGAAGAATATATGTTGTACACTCATTGTAATAATGAATAACGATGGTACCATTGTTCATTATATTCGCCTCCACTGTTGACTGAACACTCTCAGGATAGCCAAAGTTCACCATGTTGCAATAATGGTGCTTTTTACCATTGTTTACAACAGTAAATGTTGGAAATTAGTGAATAACCATTTATTGCTTTCCATAATAAAGTTAAGATGATATTGTAGAAAATATGAATTAATACAATCACAAGAAGCGGCATCCTACTCAAACTGTCAAGCCTTAGGTGGATCTGGTTAGTTGAGAGTGTTGGATCCAATCGCTTCCCATCACAAGGACATCCAATAATTATTTAAAACAGGCATTAAGCATAAAATTGCAGCTAACAAAAGCAAGCAGTCACAGATCACCAGCATTATCATCAGTAAAATCATCCTTATGGACGTTCCTTGACTAACCACCTAAGCAAATTTTCTAGTGGGCGCCTTTTCTATTTGCTATTTGTTCAAATCTTATACTGACAGGCCCAAGTGTCTTTCCAAATAAGTGGCTCATGAGATTGACGTCCTTGAAACACAATGTAAGGTGGGTGGAACGCAGATGTGTTTTGTTCTTCCATAGAGCTTCTTGAAGTGCAATGAAGAAGCTCCACAAAAGAAAAAAAGAGAGAAACAGCAGAGGCATGCGACAGTTCAAAACAAGAGGCTTAACCCCGACCCAGCAAATAAACAGGCCAAAAGTACAACAGGTACAAGAAAAACTGACGCAAAGGAAAAATAAAAAAATGGAAAAGGACATAAAATTACAACACAAAAAAATGTAATGTATAAATAAGAAGAAAATCGCAAAACCTGTATTGTAACCAATGATACAACAGTGCACAAAGACCAAACAAAATATAATGAAAAAATAAACACATAGGGCACCAATACCAAACTGAAGGGGATGGGATCCCAAAATTTAGCTCAGCCTGTATATCTAAAGCATGAGGTGTAGGTATAGCACAGAAGAGCACATTCACAAAGGAACAAATTCACAAAGGAACAAATTAAGAAGGGGTAGAAACAACTACCTAATACCTCGGCAGTTCGTGCTGCCTACAAACCTCCCTGACTAAGAAAGCAGGCAATAAGAGAGGGGATCTCCACACCACTAGATTAAAGGGCTGCCCAATAGAATCAAACAGTGGCAGTTAAAAACAAAAGAACCAGCATGGCTCAATGCGTTTCGCCCAACCAGAGCTTAATCTTGAGCTAATTTTGTCCTTTTTAATTTATTATTTAATTCTTCCTTTGCTTCAGTTTTTCTTGTGCCTGTGGTACTTTTGGTCTGTTTATTCAATGAAGAAGCTTCACAGAATTATCTTTTCTATGGAATACGATATGTGTCTGGTTTTCTTTATATACCTTGAGTCTATATTTGGCCTAGTTACTTAAGCTGTCGTTCCTATGTTAAAATCTGCACATCTCATATATTAGTAATTTCATGGATCCTTGAGGCATTTTGTACGTATGAAGATATGCTAACATAATGAATACCCTGTAGCCAAAAACTGTACAAAATGTTTGCTTCTACTCTCTGAATTCTCTCAAAATCAAACATGACTAAGTTAACAAAATGGAAAATGGATATGGATACTTTGTTTCTTGTAACAGTTCTGCTGTCCTTTCTGCTGTCCTTTCCTTAACATGGTTCTGCTGTCCTTTCCTTGACTTTTTGTCTACACCATATAAGAGTCCACTTTATTATTGTACAGGGTGCTCCAAGGGTATTTTCTTTTCACTTATTTTGATATAATACACTGTTGAGTAGAGAAGATGGAATTACCCTTTTGGTTTATAATGTTTGATAAAGTAGACAAACTAAACCATTTTAAATGAGATACGTTGAGCCTTTAGACATGATCATTTTCTTCCAAACATCTGCTGCAGTAAAATACAATACTGATTTCAGTTTTTTCTTTATTATTCACATATTTGTGGTGGATTATAGAAATGTAATATATATTACTGCAATATATATTACTGCTGTAAAGAACAGATTTATATTGTGTAATATCCATCAGATACAGAAAGACCCAATGTGCACTCATTTCTGGCTTGCGGGAAATAATAGGATCAAACTATATAAACCACTATATATGACACACTTTCTGTTTTTTTATTGGTTCACACTATCTTTGGTAAAAGTAGCTGCTTGAACATTCAAATGACTTTCATTGAATACCTAGAATGCCTTGTTTGTATCAATATATTGAATTTTTGATAAGGATATTTAATAACCACAATGTATTTTTAAAGTATCATGTAACCACAGGTTGCATTTATAGTGATTTTCCTTAAAGGAATACTAAGGGATTAAAACAGGTGGGGGTAGACACAACGATCAACCATTACAAGTAATATGTTTCTAGCATGTACCCAATAATAGTATCAGCTGGTGGGGTTTCAATATTTGTGTTGCTATAATGGAAAAAAAAAAGGAAAAGAAAAACCTTTAATCTTAATATACATCATGTTGCAGCAAAATAAAATAAATGACCATTTTATAAATGGAATTTTCTAGGCAAAATTAAAACATGCATTACATAATACAAGGTGTAATATTCTAAAAAGCGAAGTATCATCAAGTTTGCTTGTGTAGCATGATGACTATTGACAAATGTTCAATGTGGACATGCAGCATATGTTCTTCGTAGGCCGTGCATTATGTAACTTTCAGTAAATAATCTCAGACATTCATAATGTGCAAAGGTTCACTTGGACTGTATCCCACTATGCAAATATGTGCAAAGATGAACAGACACACACCTTCATAGAAATGTGAATGGCTGAGGTGTGGGGCACTAAAACAAAAAAAGTCATATACAAAGACAACAGTAGCATATGGTCCTAAGAGAATAGCTCAGCACCACAACAGGTATTAAATTGTGCATGTTTAAAACCTGAAAGCACCAGTTACATGAAAATATTTATGAAAAGGAGTGAAATATAGCTTCATTTTTAAGAACTATTGACCTATGTCACATATATGTTGCAAAAATTGACTTGTGACAGCAGTGCTTGAATGCTGGATACAGTTACATTTCCAATTTACTTTGCAAAAGTGAAATGGCCTCAACATTGTACAGCTCAAATCCAATGTCCATTACAAATTGGAATTTTAGATATGTATATCTGAGGCAGGTGGGACATACCGGACATGACTGCACAAAACAGCAGAAAGTTTAGACTAACAAAACTAATGGGTGGGTGTATATTACGGAAAGATTCATGTGAAAGTTCCCTGTTGATATAACAAATTCCAGATGATATGAAGCAAGCTCTTAAATACACACTCGTTATGAAACTTTACATATGAAGTGAGTGGATGCGTGGGAGTATATTGGAAGTAGTGTTGAAGGCCCATAATGTTTCTAGTTTAAGTCCCCCACCTGTCATGCTAGTTCTTTATAACTTACCTATGGTTGCTGGGATTCTGGTTCCTTGTGCCCATTCCCAGCGTCAGGCCACTGTGATAGATACTGTTGATATTACTGACTGTCGTTTTCCACCATGTGTATTTAAACCTTCTCGAAGCTTGGTTTCAATTAGCAGCATCAACCAATATCAGCTAACCAGGAAGTATTTAGCTCTGGTGCCTCAGTTGTCTCTTTGTCGTGTCGTGGTTCTATGTACCCCTCTTCACACTGTATGTTCTCTATTCTTTGTTTCATCAATATTCTGTACTTCTGTAATCCTGATGGCTTTTCTGACTATCTTCATATATAGCTTAGTACAGCCATTACAAGGAGAGGTTCTCAGATTAAGCTTTCTCTGTGCAGAATTTGTCCTCTGGTTCTTGGGCCTCTATAACCCTGATGCCACTGATGTATAGTTTGGCCCAGCTGAAAATATTGTCAGGTTTAAGGTGCCAGCTAAAGTTAATGGGTGCTCTTCCATGGTTAACGCTAATGTTAGCGTCTGGATGTGTAAGCGTTATCGCTAGAATAAGAGTGTTTAACGCATAATCCCCGTATTACATTCCTGGCACTAAACCCATAAAAAAATTACTTAGCATATTGGAGGTTGTGCAAGCTTACTGTACTTTGCGGGTCCTATACTTAACTTGAGGAACGCAAGCGATCTTTAGCACATCGATAAGTAAGATATTACAAAGGACTATCGCTACTTACCGCTGGAATGCGATGTTGATAATTTTAGCTACTCCTGAAAGCAGGTGCTAACTCCAAACTCGAGGAACCTGGCCAAGCGCAAAGTCCTCAGCCTATAAAAAGGAAGGTAGCACAGCACATGTTCTATTGGCCCCATACCAGATTTATTATAAGATGGATGTCACCAGGCATGTCAGAATTATTGCTGCTGCTTTCTTGCTTGTACTCAGTCATATGTAGAAACTGTGCCTGACACCAGCAGGAGTTACAGCGGGCACGTCAAGTTCCACGGGCACCTTTGTGTCCATAGAACTAGACTTATGTTGGAGAATGTGAGTGATGCACAGTGTCACCTTCGGTATAAACTGAGCCGTTACCAGATCTGCAGGCTCTATGTACAGCAGGATAACTTCCCGACTGTGGATGTGATAATTGAAGGAGCTAAGCGGTGAAGCATAAATTTGCAACGCGACATCCATTGAGATCACCACCAGGAGGGGTAACATTATATGCGCTACTATGCTTTCCATCCTGTGAGTGTTATTCTAGCAGGGGCAATAGAGTGTAACACTGTTTAATGGTGTAACGCTATGATTTCTCCATATTCATTTCATCCTGTATAGATTTCCTCTTGTTTTCATTTAGTCACACTTATCTGTGCCAGGGATGACCAAGCTGCTTTGCTGTTTAAGGTTCCCAGCGACTGGGGCCTTCCAGCACCCTCTGTCCGATCTAGGTAGTGTCAGCCAGAGCACCTTCTCCAATATGCTACACCAATTCCTCATAGCTATGTGGGGCAACTGTCAGCAGTATATTGGATACCCCACCACCCCTGAGGGATGGTGTAGGGTGAAACAGGAGTTTTATGCCCTTGGAGGGTTTCCCAATGTCGAGGGGCAATTGTTTACACCCACATAGAGATTCGTGCACCCTGGAAGGATCCTGCAGTTTATATCAATCTCAAGCACTTCCATTCCATCAAGGCACAAATGGTTTTTAATAGACATGTGCACAGCACAAAATTTCGTTTTGAACTAATGGATTAGTCCTAAAATGCAATTTATTTAGTTACTAAAGAAATTCGTTTTCAGTTCTTTAGTATGAAAACTAATTTCATTCATCCGAAAACCAGTGGATACAATTACTATTGTAGTGGCTCCTCAGAGAGCTGAGATCGCTGCTTGTTACAGTATCTCTCTCTCTCAGCACAATGTGGGCCATATTACATAGTTGGTGCTAACATAACCAGAGCTGTTGTAAACTTCCCAGAGCCATTATAGCCTATGGAGGTTTTCAGTTTACAACAGCTCTGGTTAAGTTAGCACCAACATTGTAATACTGCCCCGTGTCAGGCAAAGCTGTTACAGTAACTGACTGCTGCTCATCACAGCGCTCAGAGTTTCAGTAAAACTAGTAAATAATATCTTTATATATAAGAGGTTAGAACAATATTATTTCCTTGTTTTACTGAAACTCTGAGCGCTGTTACAGTCAGTTACTGTAACAACTGAGCCTGATACATTGTACTGAGAGATAATGTAACAAGCAGCCGATCTCAGCGCTCACAGCCACTGGATTTAAAGGGCTGAAAAAAAAGGATCCTCTCTATAATGTTTAGAACATCCTCCTGCATTAATTAATACCCCTCCTCTGTATAATGTAATACAACATCCACCTGCATTAATACCCCTCTCTGTATAATATATAGAACATCCTCCTGAATTAATTAATGTCCCTCTCTGTATAGAACATCCTCCTCAATTTATACCTTTCTCTGTATAATGTATATAACATCATCCTGCATTAATACCCCTCTCTGTATAATGTATAGAACATCCTCCTGCATTAATTAGTGCCCCTCTCTGTATAGAACATCCTACTGCATTGGGATGTGGAGGGTGCAGAACTTTGGATGTTGCGATCTTCATTGCTGGTCTCCTTCACTCATCAATGTAATATCACCAAAAGGACTGAAACTAAAATGTAGTGCATTTTATTTTAGTTTCTTTCATTTTTTGTACTGAGCAGTTTCGTTTCTCTTGAGTCATACTAAAACTAAATTATCCCAAAATTCTGACTAAATCGTTTTAGTACTAAAACGAATGCACATGTCTAGTTTTTAATGCCAATATGTTTGCAGCGTTACCTGGTAGTAACCACGACGCATATACACTGCACACCAGTCAAGGACTGTGATAAAGAGGACCTTTGGTCTCCTTAAAATGAGCTTCTGCTGTTCACAGAGACCTGGTGGTGCCCTGCAGTACCAACCCCCGAAAGACACCTCGATTGTCCTAGCATTTGTGATGCTTCACAACATTGCTCAAGATGATTAGATTTGGAGCCTGACTTTGATGTTGCCCCTCTTGAGGTCCCACTAGTGCCACCTAATGAAGCAGAGGGAGTGGGCAGAGATGTCAGGCAGTGCATAGTCCAGCAATATTTCACAGGTAAGGGGCAACAAGCACATATCTCCTTTGCTATTGTCTGTGTAAATGCATATCATATCTTAATTTGTCAGATACGCTATGTGTTCCTGGACACATATCAGTTATTCTGAACAGCAATGCATGTAAAATGCCACCATGCACCTTGTCCAATCCATATACTGCAGGAAATAAATCACAAGTGGCATGTCCTCTTGATTCCCTAACTGCAGCACCTGGATTAGACATGTTTCAGGGAAAGACTTTTACATGTGCTACACATTGCATGAAATGGGGATGTGTCCAGGACAACATAGCCCATCAGGCACAATTAACTACATAGAGAAATGTGCCTTGGCACAGCAGGGGAAAGATCTCTCTGAGGGATAAAGCTATGTTTATACTGCACATGGAAGCACCACAGCACATACATCACGCCAAAATTACATTCAGAATTTAAACCATGTGGCTTCACATGTTGCTTGCCCCATATATAGAACTTTGGACCCAATTCAGGACATAGCAGTCCAATTTACATGGAAATGCACATCCTGATCTAATGTGTCTGTAAGCCATTTGAGTATCCCCTGCTGAGCAATTTTTATGTATGACATAGATACAATAATGATTTCAACATGTGTGCTGTACAAATGCCATTAGATACCCCCATCAAAAGATGATTTAAATATTCACACACCGACATAGGTTCTCCCATTATTGCCTTGAAAAAAACAGGTCATTATTATAATTAATGTATATTTAACCCTGAAGATCCTGATGGAGAATGAGCTACTGGTCCCCTCCATATATATATATATATATATATATATATATACACCTCCCCATTACCTTGTGAGAAAACTTGCGCATTGCTCAAACTATGAAATGCTACCCAAATTGTCAACATCACAAAATATGGCCCTGTCAAACTGTACCTATGATGTGATAGCAACACATTATTCATACAACACAATTTTATTAAAGTAGATCAATCTCTCTTTTTTTTTATTTAGAATTCACAATATGTTTATTTAGTAGTCATGTCAGCTCACAATAAAAGAAAGAGGACCTTGCAGGGCCACATAAAATCAGTAATAGCTCAGCATGAGAAAAATAATAAACACACGAAAAGGCGTCTAAGACATCAAATAACACGATTGAGGGGATTGAGGGAGGAAACATAACAAGGGGTAGGGGCAAAGACCAAGACTGCGCTGCCTCTGGTACATTCCCTTAAGTCCTAAGGACCACTGGAGGTCAAGGGGAACAAGTGGCACTAGGCCCGGGTACTCGGGGGAGCAAGTTGGGTGCCTGGCCGCGTTAGCGCTCCCTGAAGAAGCCCATAAGTGCCCAATTTTTTTTGTAAATATAATAAAAAATAAATAAAAATAAGTCAAATACTGTAGTATGTTCCACAAGGAAGTCTCAGCATGAAAAAAGTGGTGGAAGGGGGGAAAGGACAATTAAAAAGGGACGTGAGTCGCCAAAGGTCTTCAAAAACAACAGAAATAGGGAAAAAGAAAATGTCCTCAGTAGACAGCACAAAAATGGGGGGAAGGCCCAGAAAATAAAACAATGTGGGGAGGAGATTCCTCAGCCCGCGTCAAAAAACAGGAACGGAACCATTGCTGGCAGCTCCCCGCAAAACATCCCAAGGTATTCAGTCCCACCAGGGATGCGGGCAACATCAGGTACTCCCAGGGCAAGAAAAATCCAAAAAGGTCGCATCCAGCCACCTCTCGGGGGCTAGCAGTGCTCACAGGCAGTACCAGGATCAGGAAGCACTATCCAGGCGGCTCCAGCTTTGCTGGCTCCTCAATAAGGCATTTGGTCAGTCTATTGCAGGCTACTGCATCTCCCGTGGATACCATCTGAGCAAGGGAATCAGGATCTGTAGGATGACTCTGCGGGACCTGCTCTGGTGATTCCTCCGGCGGCCGAGCGTCTCGTGACAGCGCGCTGCCCAGGTCGTCAGAGCCGACCTATCAGATCCCCTTGGCTGGTGAGACCTCACAGCTCAGCAACTGTGAGGAGTCCACAAAAGCGGTTACATCTGAGGCCCTGCCGTCCCTTCAGAATGGAGCGAAGCCAGCAGGCGACGCAGGTCACCTCGGGTGACCGTACGGTCGCCCTCCTCCTCCAATGTCATCAGGTAGGAGTCAAAGCCCCTAAGCGCGGCCATTGAGCCATCAATCTTTTATAACTTCAAGGTTGTCAACATTGCAGGTAGAAAAAGGATAATGTTACACATGTCAATATGACGTAGAAATAGCATAACATGCAACAAGATATGCTAGCAACAACTGGGAATAAGCAGCATTAGCACACAAGCAAGGAACTGTCATGACACTTGCAACAGTATGTATGGATTGTAGACCTTACCTTCATCTCACTGAATGCACTTTTATTTTGCAGATGAAGACACACTCAATATGATTGACTAGATTGATTCATCACTTCAAAAACTCTTGAAACAAGTTTACATTACACGTGAAAACTAACATGACAGTTATGAAAAGTAAAACATTTCCTATGAGGAAAACTAATTATTTGGAAAACACACCAACGTCTGTCTTTGTAATTGCTGGAATACAGTGGGACTGAAATATATGCATTTCAAAGAGTGTGGAAACATGATATGGCAGTATTAGGATATTTTGAGTGGGAACAGTAGAACCCTGATGTCAGGGATGATGTGCATCTTAGTTGCAGGAAAATAATTATCATACTGTTATGTGTGTATCAAGCTCAAATCAACAGGAATAGATAATGACACTACCATAGGAAAGTGTTAGATGTTGTAGTGTGGATGACCCCACATGATTTGTAGCTCATTAATATATATATGCCAGGCATATAATAGAAGATACAAGTGCACTATACAATGTGTATGTTGCATTGTTCATGTCATAATGGGACATATTGTACATTTGAGTATGATGTGGCATACAGCAGTATTTGATGTGTAGGAATACTCTCCAATTATCTCATTGGTCTCGCAAGTAACATGTTGTATAGGTGTGTGACAGAATTATTAGCAAACATAAATATAGGGACACAGTCGTGCAAAGTCAAAAATGTTTCGATATGTAACTTACTGAGTCCGTCTGCGTCTACTGAAACTGCAGCAAGTCCGATCTCTGTAAGTTCTGGGTCTCCGGCGCCATCTTGGATCGCCGGTTGGGAAGCCAAAATTCGGTCCGTACGCGGGCCAAAAAAAATATGTTTTGTCTGTTTTTACTGCCTGCCGGGTCTGGGAGGATGTGATCGCCTTGCTAGGCATTTTTTTCATGAAATCGCAGCTGTTAAAGGAACACTCCACTCAAAAATCACCCCCCCCCCCGTTTTTCTATCCTAATCTATCCCTATTCCCTTAATTAATTGTTAGGGGTTTTTTTTTTGTGTAACTGTAATACTTACCCTAAAATCCACTTGTTTCCAGCGGGGTCTTTTTTTTTTTTTTATTTTATATACTCACCTCCCTCCTCTTCCGCTCCCATCCTTCTTGCATTGTTCTTGCCTTCTGGTTTACGTGAGAAGCGTGCATGCGCGGCTCTCACGTAAGCCAGCCAATCAGCAGTCTTCCTCCCGGCTCCCTCTGAGGATTAGTGTTGCGCGCAAGAGGATGCGCGCAACACTAACCCTCAGCCGCTGCCGCCAGCTACTGCGGCGAGTCAGAGACGTCATTGCGCTGAAAGCACGATGACGTCTCCTACTCGGCAATAGTCGGCAGAAGCGGGAAATCTGAATCCCGCTCTGCTGACTGACAGCTGGGAGGGCGGAGTAAACTCCTCCGCCTCTCTCAGCTGTTTTCAGCTTTTTCAGCTGAACTGCTGAGCGGAGGGAGGGGGGACAGAGGGCGGCATACTCCGGGCATCATGACCACCTAAAAAAGCTTAGTTGGTCATGTTGCCTAGAGTATCCCTTTTAAGTATGGATTCGAGTGGATTCTTGCCTGCCCATGGTCAGAGCACATCTCACTCGCACGCCCCTCCCCCACTCACTTTTAAGTACATACATCAATATAACTCTCCTCACGTCCTCCTCCCCACCAGCAATCCTTCTTCTCTCCCAACACTCTTCATGAGAAGCAGTGACAGCTGAGAATACATGGGGTTAAGGGAACAAGGTGGGTACAAGAGGGGCAAGGTACGGGTAAAGTGTTGTGCAGTATTGTATAGGTGTGATGAACTTACCAGGAGCTGGAGACCAGGATGCAGAATATGGTGCACACCCTTCCAGAACCCCACTAGACAGAGTGACCAGGAGGGTGCTGGGCTCTGCATAGTGGGAGTAGGCACGAGAGCAGGTCCAGGTACGCAATACAAAGCAGGGGCAATCCAGGAATGGAGTCAAATGGTGCAGAGGTCGGGGCCAGCAGAACAGGATCATAAATGATAAAACAGGCAGAGGGCAAGTCCAGAATAGTAAATCCAAAAGCATGTAAGTCACTACACACTCAGGGCCATATTACATAGTTGGTGCTAACTTAACCAGAGCTGTTGTAAACTTCCCAGAGCCATTATAGCCTATGGAGGTTTTCAGTTTACAGCAGCTCTGGTTAAGTTAGCACTAACTTTGTAATACTGCCCTCAATGTATGCAGACAATAGAGCTCTGGATAGCAAACCAGACTAGCATGCCAGAGGTCACGGGTTCAAGTCCAGAAAGGGACCCTAAAAGGGCAGTGTGATGGGGTGTATATAAGGTTCCCTGAGGAAAGGGTTAACTTGGCAGGGTTGATCAGCCCAGCAACACACACAATGGCTTGATGTTGTGATTGATGGGGCTTTAAAAGAGACACGCCTATACAGGCACAGGAGGTTCATTTTGGTGGATCTCCACTCAGACAGACACAGCTCCTAAAGGCCTGTGATTTGAGGACACAATCTTTTGTTATTGTTACATTGATTGCTGGATAGAAGAGAAAGGTTTTATTTTGTTTATTTGTTTGAACTAAGCAGCTGTGCCTGTATACACCTAGGCTACAAGGAATAAAGACTGCTTGATGAAACACTTACCCTGCTGTGGTGTTCATGGGACAAGGTCCACTCCATTACAAGTAGCCACATCTGGATGTCTACAGAGCTTGGAGTGGACCATGACGATAGGTGTATGTGTAATGTGTATTTACGTGTAACAATGGTTGTATGTAATGTGTGATGAGTGGATTATTCCAGATAACATTAAGCATTTTACCCTTATTTCTCTTCCACCATTACCTTTCTCTTAAGTTACCTTTACTTCCCTTCAACCCCCCCAAACCACCCCCCCATCCCCCCTCTCCCCATAAATAAAACACATGACAAAAGTATTGGCGGTTTGAAAAGGTCACGTCTTTTATTTATAATCAAGGCCAAAAAAACATTGCCTTTGTGGCAGAATTATCAGCGATCCTCGCTTTCTTGGAATAGGTAACACCAGATAACACTGGTACCATATATCCAGCCAGATAACACTGGCAACCGCAATGAACCACCAGCATTGCCCAGAAATAGCGGCCGGCCCCACGTGGCTAAGCTAGCGCGACCACACGCTGCTCTCTTTATAGCAGATAGCAGGCCCGGGAGGATCTTCAAACCAGGAGGCACCTGTGTTTGGCCGCACAAACCACCACACAGACCCCCAGATCCTCCCCCTCTATCGCCTCTCCACGTGCCAGGGCCGCATATTTCACCACCACCAAAAATGAGGACCCTCTTTTTCCGCCACCAATAAAAGACCGTGACCTTTTCACTTACCTTACACAAGGGTCTTTATCAGCCCTTTGATGTTGCCAACGAAAAGGTTGTTCCCCACTTCGGACAAATGGACGCCGTCATCCCTAAACAATTCCTCCTGCCTTGTCACTATGTTCTGATGCTCCAGAACCTTTCCTCCCATCTCCAGCATAATCTTTTTCGCTGCCTCGTTTATCTTCTTTCTCACGATGTATCCTGCACCCTGCAGTTCCTCCACACTAATCTAGCAATTACGTTAGACCACACTATCTGAACGTCCGACCATTCCTTCCTGAACCACCTAAGTGTTTCCCGGACCCTATTCTGCAAATCTATCGTCGTCATAGCCCCTATGTCGTTACCCCCTAAATGCACTATCATTATATCTGACTTCCCCCACCTTCTCCTAGATTCCTGTGCTACCCCTAAAAGCTGCGCCCACCCCATACCCCTCCTTCCTATCCACCTAATGCCTGCTTTAGTGAGGCTGAACCCTAGGTTCACTCCCATCGTTGTGCCCGCAGCGTGAACAGCCGCCCAGTGCACGTAGGAGTGTCCCAGGATCCATACTCTCTTTGCCCGCTCTGAAAGAAAAAAAACCAAAAACAGAATATTAACGCTCGAACACATAACGACTTTTTATCGCGACTGTAACTTGAATCAGGGTTATATACATACCCCTGCATATTCACAACCCTCTCCTCTTTAACTTAGTAAATTACGAAATACCAGCTAGACCGGTGCCCTTTAAACAAATTCCCTTCCCCCACCGCTGTTTAATCTTAACTGCTCCCGATCTGCCAGAGAAATGAAGGGCACACTTCGCCTTGTAACTCCGCCTCGGGTGCCAAATGCCGAAACAGATCCCACTTAAATCTAGTTAATGCATCTGCAACCGTATTTTTTACCCCCGGAATATGCTTTGCCCTGAAATTTATATTCCGCTTCAGACAGATCAACACCAGATACCTGACATAGGCTATAACCTGGGGGGATGATGCCGACATGTTATTCAGTACCTGCACCACTCCCTGATTATCCGACCAGAACAGGATGCTCTTATTCTCTAGTTCTACCCCCCACAGCTCGACTGCCGCTACAATGGGAAAGAGTTCCAGCAAAACCAAATTCTTCACCCAACCTCTTTGAATCCACTCTAGAGGCCATTCTCCTGCACACCATCTACCATTCAAATATGCCCCAAAACCTGCACCTCCTGCCGCGTCTGTAAACAGCTGTATCTCCTCCGCAGTCACTCTCTGCTCCCAAAATCTCACTCCGTTAAAACCTTGCAGAAAAACATCCCAAACTCTTAAATCCGCCTTGACCTGCTGTCCTAACCTAATCTGAAAATTTGGCCCCATCACTCCCCTGGTACACATCTCTAGACGTCTTTTAAAAATTCTACCAACCGTAATCACTCGGCATGCGAAATTCAGCAAACCTAACAATCTCTGCAAATCCTTCAATTTTATTTTCTTCCCTTCCATAGCCTGTCTAATAGCCAGCCTCATTTTAGCCACTTTGTCCTCGGGCAACCTGCAACGCTGTCTCACAGGGTCGATTTCAATTGCCAAAAATGTCAGCTTCGCACAGGGCCCCTCTGACTTATCCTCTGCCACTGGCACCCCCAAGCAGCTAAATGTTCCCAACAGCACCTCCATGACCCTCCAGCATTCACCAGACCCCTCTGAACCCACTATCAAGAAATCATCCAAGTAATGCACAATGCCCTCACTTCCTTCTCTACCAGCCAATGCAAGAAAGTGCTAAATCGTTCAAAATGAGCGCAGGATATTGCGTAACCCATGGGCAGACACTTAACATAAAAACGCCCCTCAAATTTGCACCCCGTCAACCTAAAACTCTCCGGATGCAACGGCAACAACCTAAACGCTGATTCGATATCCACCTTCGCTAACTCTGCCCCTATCCCGGCTTCCTTCACCAAATCCACCGCCTGGTCAAATGACTGGTATGTAACCGAAGCGACCTCCCTGTTAATAGCATCGTTCACGGACTGACCTCTTGGATACGATAAATGCTGGATCATTCTATACCTCCCCGCTTCTTTCTTGGGGACAACCCCCAAGGGGGAAACAACCAAATCAGAGACTGGGGATTTCTGAAATGGACCGGCCATTCTTCCTAACAGCACCTCCTTTCCCAACTTCTCCCTCAAAACCTCTGGCAAGTCGTAAACTGATTTTAAATTTCTTACCCTACTTCCCCCCGTCACTTTCCCACAAACCGGAATCTTAAAACCATTCTTAAGGGCATCATGTAACAATATCCTATCCTCAACATTCGGATAACTTACCAACTCCGCAACCAGCTCATTTACCTGCAATGGCGTTCTGGCCAGGCCCAACATTTCCCCCTGTCCACTTTGCATTTCCCCGAAAGGAATTAAATCTACCTCCCTCTTTTCTCCTGCAATCCACCCCGGGATGAGCCCCCCCGCAGAATTTACACACATGCTTAAACCTGCACGACATTCCTTTTTCGCAACGCTTGTCATTGAACGACCAGCATTCCCTAACCTCCCCCCCGAAATGACCTTTGTGCCCCCTGACCTCCTAACACCTGCCCATCCGCAACCTTAACCAATCTAGACCACGAGTCCAGCACTTTAACCCCGAAATCCTTTCTACCATGTCTCCCTGTCCCCACGTTACCTCTCCTGAACTCGTCATCATAGTCGCGCCAAGAAAAACCTCCATACGCCGTGGCGCAATCCGTAATCAGGTGCAAATAGCGCAACATGCTCTTTACCTGATCTGGGTGCTTACTTACAAAACATTCTGCGTAAACTGCAAAACCTTTTACCCATTCCATAAAAGTGACCTTTTTTCCTAAAGTGTTCCCCCTCTCTTCCCTTGCTGACAACTGCCTCCCTAGTTACCTCAAAAAAGTCTACGTATTTTCCCTCCTGCACCTTCTTGATCACCTTAGAGCGCAAATGCGATGACAAGGGGATCAACTTTGTACCCTGAAACTCGTTCTCCTCCCCGCTGACTGACGCGCTATCAGTGCTATCTTGCTCTGAATCGCTGTCATGCCCCGCTCCGCGGCCCACTCCCGGTCCAGACCGCCATGCTGGGAGAGGTGTGCTACTCACCCAAGATCCCTCGTGGCGCGTCGCTCCAAGTTCCTGGTCCGCAGAATGGAGAGGGAGAACCAGGAGACGCCCCACGCCGCCGACTGAATCCGAGTCCTGAAGAGGAAAGTGCGCACGCGCGAGAACAAACTTGCCTAAGTAGTCTAAAACCGGGTACTCTGGCGCCCTCGGCTGGCCGATTAGGGGTACTGCATGACACCTGCTCTGGAGATCCTCGAATGCCTCCCATTAACCTACCAAAATTCCAGGTACCTCAACTCCACCTACAATACCCAGGTGAAAGGTATTTCCATGATCCCATGAACCCTATTTAATTCCGCCTTCCTTCCCAGCACATTAACCAGGTTCTACTGTGCCTTCCGCCTCAGTTTCCTAGTGCTCCTTGTATCCTTGACCACATTATCTTCAACCCTTCGACCCGGATTGTGCCACCGACTACGCTGCCTTCTTCAACCCTTCGACCCGGATTGTGCCACCGACTACGCTGCCTTCTTCAACCCTTCGACCCGGATCGTGCCACCGACTACGCTGCCTTCTTCAACCCTTCGACCCGGTTTGTGCCACCGACTACGCTGCCTTCTTCAACCCTTCGACCCGGATTGTGCCACCGACTACGCTGTCTTCTTCAACCCTTCGACCCGGTTTGTGCCACCGACTACGCTGCCTTCTTCAACCCTTCGACCCGGTTTGTGCCACCGACTACGCTGCCTTCTTCAACCCTTCGACCCGGATTGTGCCACGACTACGCTGTCTTCTTCAACCCTTCGACCCGGTTTGTGCCACCGACTACGCTGCCTTCTTCAACCCTTCAACCCGGTTTGTGCCACCGACTACGCTGTCTTCTTCAACCCTTCGACCCGGATTGTGCCACCGACTACGCTGCCTCCTTCGACCTGGATTGTACCACCGACTACGCTGCCTTCTTCCACCCTTCGACCCGGATTGTGCCATCGACTACGCCATCATCTTCGTTACTTCCGTTATTCTTTCTGGGACTTGCCTACAAATTTCATTCCAACCTTTGACTGTATTGTTTTCTGGACTTCAGTTACTATTTATGATTCACTAAAGATTGCTTACTTTCCATCGTCTCCTGATTTCCTTACCCATCGCTTGCCATTGGGTTCCATACTCACACTTCACAGGGGACTCAAACCCTGCATTACAGAAGAACCTGGTTCATCATGGAACCCGCAAGCACGGCTCAAGTCCTTGCTATTCTCACCGAGCAGATGGCCGCCCTGGCTAAGATGGTACAGAGCCTACAGACCAGCCAGGAGACCTTACTCCACAGAGAGAGGAGTCGCGCCGAAGCCACGGCACTGCCTCCTTCACCCTCCGGCTCCATCATCCAACAAGCTCAACTCCACACTCCAGAACCCAGAGCCAACGCACCTGACCGGTTTTCCGGCGATCGTACCAGGTACCGCACCTTTATTACTGCCTGTGAACTTATGTTTTCTCTTTGTCCCCGTACTTATGGATCCGATTCCGTAAAGGTGTGTTCAGCCATCTCGTTGATGTCCGGAGCTCCACAGGACTGGGCCTTCCAACTCCTACGTGAAGGGAGTCCTCTTCTATCCTCCTGGAATTCCTTTGTCCAAGCCATGAACCCTATATATGATGATCCTCTGCGTTCATCAACCGCATTATCCACCATTCGACATCTGCGACAAGGACGACGACCAGTGGAGGACTACATCTCCGAATTTCGAGCCGTGGCTGCAGACACAGGCCTGAACGACGTAGGCCTTAGAGATCATTTTCGTTATGGCCTCTCTGATCAGCTAAAAGATGAACTGGCTTGAATAGGAGTACCCACAACACTGGACGCCATGATCCTGCAATCACTAACCCTGGACCAACGCTTCAGAGAAAGACGTCAGGAGAGAATGGCCGCCGCTCCTTCCCTACCTGCCCGGCGGTCTGAAACTCCTTCTATGACCTCTGCCAAACCTCCCAACTCCAATCCTTCGCTCCCCGAACCTATGGAGATTGGCCTAGCACGAGGCCCCCTGTCCTCTGCCGAACGAAGCAGACGACGCACTCAAAACCTCTGCCTGTACTGCGGTCAGCCTGGTCACCTCCTACGTAGCTGCCCTATACGACCACCGCTTCCTTCCGACGGAGGTAAGAACCATCCTTCCTTGATTTCACTTCAATGTGTATTTGGTTCCACCTCCGCTCATCTGACCATTTCTGTCATCCTGCAGTGGGGAGATAGAAGTGTGAACGTGTCCGCCATCATAGACTCCGGAGCTAGTAACAACTTCTTCGATCTCACCCTTGCCACCTTCCTAGCGGTTCCTACACGACCAAAGACGACTCCCACGCCTTTACAAATGGTCGACGGAAGTACTCTACGTACTGGTCCCATCACCCATGAAACCACTCCTCTGTTGCTGCTCATCGGAACCAAGCACCAAGAACACCTTCAGTGAGACATTGTACCTTCCCCTTTGTTCCCTCTGGTTTTAGGGCTTCCTTGGCTCCGTACCCATAACCCTTCCATCGACTGGTCCTCCAATACCGTCTCTTTCCCCTCTCATCATTGTCAACACTTCTGTATGAACAGGTATACCACCGAAAAGATCGTTTTTTCTACCTATCCAGCTTCTGAATTACCGGCCAAATATTCTGACTTTCAGGACGTATTTGAGAAAAAGGGGCGGACACACTACCTCCGCACAGAGAATACGATTGCCCCATTGACCTCCTTCCAGGAGCACCCATACCCCATGGACGCATTTACAACTTGTCCGTTCCTGAATCTCAATCCTTGAAGGAGTATATTGAGGAGGGGCTCCAAAAAGGATTCATACGTCACTCCACTTCACCTGCCGGGGCCGGTATCTTCTTTGTCGGGAAAAGAGATGGTGGACTCCGACCATGCGTCGACTACCGAGCATTGAACGCAATCACGGTACGTAACCGTTATCCGTTGCCACTGATCCCCGAACTGCTGGATCGAGTGAAGGATGCTTGTATTTTCACTAAAATTGATCTTCGAGTAGCCTACAACTTGGTGCGCATGAGACGGGGGGGACGAGTGGAAGACCGCTTTCCGTTCTCGATACGGTCACTTTGAGTATCGCGTCATGCCGTTCGACTTGTGCAACGCCCCAGCCGCCTTTCAACATTTCCTCAATGACATCTTTCGTGACATCCTGGATACCTTCCTGGTGATTTATTTGGACGATCTACTGATATTCTCCCGCTCTCTCCAAGAGCACGAGAAGCATGTCCGACTCGTCCTGTCTCGCCTCCGTCAACACAAATTATATGGAAAGATCAAAAAAAAGCACCTTCGAGGCTCCCTCCATCGAGTTTCTGGGATACATCCTGTCACCGGGGCACGTCGAAATGGATAAAACCAAAGTCAAGGCCATCCTTGATTGGCCAACACCCAAAGACAAAAAGGGGGTCCAACAGTTCATGGGATTTGCCAACTTCTACCGACGCTTCATCCGATCCTTCTCACACCTTAGCACACCTATTACATCGCTAACCAAGAAGGACGTGCGATTTCAATGGTCTACGGAGGCTCAGCAGGCCTTCGAAAAACTTAAGGAAAGCTTCACCCAAGCACCCGTTCTAAAACAACCTGAGATTCACCTCCCATACTACCTAGAAACAGATGCCTCCGACATTGCTCTAGGAGCAATCTTGTCCCAGAAGTTCGGGGATAAGAAACTCCTGCATCCAGTAGCCTTTTACTCCAGACGCCTCAATTCTGCCGAACGAAACTACAACATAGGTGAGAAAGAGTTGCTGGCGATTAAAAACGCTCTAGAAGAATGGAGACACCTTCTTGAAGGAGCAATACATCCTGTGACAGTTTTCACCGACCATCGCAACCTTGAATATCTCCGTACCGCCAAACGACTCCGACCCCGACAGGCCAGGTGGGCACTTTTCTTCTCTCGTTTCTCACTGCTCATTACCTACCGACCTGGAACAAGAAATGGAAAGGCGGATGCCCTCTCCCATCAGTATGATTCCAGCACCCCCACTACCACAGCTCCTAACGACACTATCCTACCTGGTAGTTTCTTTTGTGCCACAAAAGACACTCTAATGGAACACATACGAAGACACAGTCGAAATCCACCAACTAACATCCAGGGGCTCATTCCCATCGAAGGATTCCTGTACCACGAGAAACAGATATATGCGCCTCCTGAGGCCCGTCTACAAGTTCTACAACATGCGCACGATATTCCAGCTTCCGGACATGGGGGTGTCAAGAAGACCATAAACACCGTACAACGATACTTTTGGTGGCCCTCCGTCAAGAAGGACGTTGCCGCCTTTGTCCTTTCCTGTCCTGTCTGTGCACGAAACAAACAACCACGAGCTCGTCCTGCCGGTCTTCTACAACCCCTAGCACTTCCACTACATCCATGGAAAGACCTCTCAATGGATTTCATCGTAGACCTGCCTCCCTCACGTCAACATACTACTATCTTTGTAGTGGTAGACCGTTGTACGAAGATGGCCCACTTCATACCGACGATAGGTCTCCCTACCGCTGCCCGCACGGCTACCCTCTTTATCAGAGAAATATTCCGACTACATGGCATCCCTCATTCCATCGTCTCAGACAGGGGATCCCAATTCACTTCTCGCTTCTGGTCTCAAATGTGTCGTAGCCTAAAAATTACTAGATATCTCTCCTCTGCATTTCATCCCCAGAGCAACGGTCAAACCGAACGGACGAACCAGACGTTGGAGCAGTATCTTCGCTGTTACACCACACACCTCCAAGACGACTGGCTGGACATCTTGCCACTCGCTGAGTTCGCCTATAACAACCAGGTACATTCATCAACTCGCCTTTCTCCTTTTTATGCCAACTATGGATATCATCCCGACATACCGCTGAACACTCCGGTTCCTGAAGTATCAAACCGACTAAGACCCCTACGTCTCCAGTTACGAACGTTACGCCAACAACTACAACTGGCTCAAGACAACCAAAAAAAGTATGCAGACCGTAACCGAAGACCTGCTCCACAATACTCACCCGGAGACAAAGTATTGCTATCCACTGCCCATCTCCGATTGGACTGCCCATCTAAGAAATTGGGGCCCCGCTTCATCGGCCCATTCCAGGTCCTCAAAATGGTCAATCCTGTGGCAGCCCATTTAACTCTTCCTTCCTCCTACAGGATTCACCCAGTTTTTCATGTCTCCCTCCTTAAGCCTTGGCGTGAAAATCCTTTTCCTGGACGACACACCGACCCGGCCCCTCCCGTGTCTGTGTCCGGAGAAGAAGAGTACGAGGTCTCGAAGATCCTAGATTCCCGGCTCCGCTATGGCAAGTTGGAATACCTAGTTCACTGGAAGGGTTACGGTCCTGAAGACCGATCCTGGGTGCCTGACACCGATATCCATGCTCTCCAACTTTTCCTCACCTTCGTTCCCTTCCAAGCCGTCAGTGAAGCGCACCCGGGGGTCACGCCTTGGTGGGGGTCCTGTCATGCCCCGCTCCGCGGCCCACTCCCGGTCCAGACCGCCATGCTGGGAGAGGTGTGCTTCTCACCCAAGATCCCTCGTGGCGCGTCGCTCCAAGTTCCTGGTCCGCAGAATGGAGAGGGAGAACCAGGAGACGCCCCATGCCGCTGACTGAATCCGAGTCCTGAAGAGGAAAGTGCGCACGCGCGAGAACAAACTTGCCTAAGTAGTCTAAAACCGGGTACTCTGGCGCCCTCGGCTGGCCGATTAGGGGTACTGCATGACACCTGCTCTGGAGATCCTCGAATGCCTCCCATTAACCTACCAAAATTCCAGGTACCTCAACTCCACCTACAATACCCAGGTGAAAGGTATTTCCATGATCCCATGAACCCTATTTAATTCCGCCTTCCTTCCCAGCACATTAACCAGGTTCTACTGTGCCTTCCGCCTCAGTTTCCTAGTGCTCCTTGTATCCTTGACCACATTATCTTCAACCCTTCGACCCGGATTGTGCCACCGACTACGCTGCCTTCTTCAACCCTTCGACCCGGATTGTGCCACCGACTACGCTGCCTTCTTCAACCCTTCGACCCGGATTGTGCCACCGACTACGCTGCCTTCTTCAACCCTTCGACCCGGATTGTGCCACCGACTACGCTGCCTTCTTCAACCCTTCGACCCGGTTTGTGCCACCGACTACGCTGCCTTCTTCAACCCTTCGACCCGGATTGTGCCACCGACTACGCTGCCTTCTTCAACCCTTCGACCCGGATTGTGCCACCGACTACGCTGCCTTCTTCAACCCTTCGACCCGGTTTGTGCCACCGACTACGCTGCCTTCTTCAACCCTTCGACCCGGTTGTGCCACCGACTACGCTGTTTCTTTAACCCTTCGACCCGTTTGTGCCACCGACTACGCTGCCTTCTTCAACCCTTCAACCCGGTTTGTGCCACCGACTACGCTGCCTTCTTCAACCCTTCGACCCGGATTGTGCCACCGACTACGCTGCCTTCTTCCACCCTTCGACCCGGGTTGTGTCATCGACTACGCCATCATCTTCGTTACTTCCGTTATTCTTTCTGGGACTTGCCTACGAATTTCATTCCAACCTTTGACTGTATTGTTTTCTGGACTTTAGTTACTATTTATGATTCACTAAAGATTGCTTACTTTCCATCGTCTCCTGATTTCCTTAGCCATCGCTTGCCATTGGGTTCCATACTCACACTTCACAGGGGACTCAAACCCTGCATTACAATCGCTGCCCCCCTTTCTATGTTTACCATTCAGTTTCTTAACCATTTTAAACAGTTTTTTACTCGCCCCCCTCCCCTTCCCTGCAGAGCCCGAACTAGAATCCTCCCTCGAACTGTCAGATGAAAAACCCCTTTTTCTCTTACCTTTTTTCGTCGGTCCTCTCGCGCCTCCGATCTCCGACTGAACGGCTCCTTCCCTGCTGGTGTTTGGCCGCTCCATGTCCTCCGCTCGCTCCGTCTGCTCCGCTCTCTTGCCCTTCTCTCTTGTCACTGTGAGTCCATGCTGCTGAATCACGGTCCGTCTCCTGCAATGGCATATCGTTACAAAGAGATTCACTGCTGCTCTCCCCCCCGCGCTGCGACGGCTCCTCAATGCGCCTGTACCAGCTCCCCAGCCTGTCCCTGCCATAACCCTGCCCATCCCCTGTGGACACAATGGTGGGTCCGGACCCAAAGGACAAAAAAGAGTGCGCGCCGCTCCTGCGCCTATGCGACCCCCCCTGCCCAAAACTGCCACTGCGGAAGTCCCTCTGGTGCCCCGGGCCTCGCCCCCCCACTTGAAAACCTCCCAGCTGCCATTCACCCCCCCTGCGTAATTTCAGATGCCTGCTCCCCCCCATGCTGCCCCTAACTGGCCACCCTTCCCTACCTGGTAGCTGGCTTGCCCCTCACCCCTGCTGGCGATGTCCCGGCTTGCATACTCCCTCATACCGCGATCGGTATGCCTGGGAAGCATGGGAAGGCTCCTGGGCATTTTTGAATTTGGTGCCTTTAGAAATGGTGGAGGCCCCGTCCACCCGTGAGGAGGCCCCGCCCACCCGCGAGGACAAAGGGCTGGCCGGCCGCAGATCAGCCATCGCAGGCTGAGAAAATGGCGGCCGGCCACGAGGAGGGGAGAACTGAGATCCGGAATGGCCAGAGGGGGTGTTGAAATGGCCGGGAAGATGGCCAGGCGAGGACCCGCTGATGTCCTGGACACCCCCCTGCTGCATGGTAGCTGGGCTGCCCGCCCGCACAGCCCTCTGTATGGACACCCGATCAGCCACCTGATCGGGTCCACACTCGGCACCGGAGGGGGGTGGTGGCAGGGAATTATAGAAAGCAGGGACAGAGAGGGAAGCCGCTGGGGCCGAAGCAGAAGCAAGGGAAGGAAAGATTGCGGAGGTAGAGATAGGAGAGAGAGAAGGGGAGAGGACGCGCTCTGCAGGCACTGATACTCCCTGTATTTTTTCTCTTCCAGGTTGTGCTCGGCTCCTCTTCGGATCGGCTCTGCTCCTCTGCTGTCCTGCTCGGCTCTGCTCCTCTGCTGTCCTGCTTGGTTCCTCTTCGGATCAGCTCTGCTCCTCTGCTGTCCTGCTTGGTTCCTCTTCGGATCAGCTCTGCTCCTCTGCTGTCCTGCTTGGTTCCTCTTTGCTCCAGCAACTTGCTCCCGCCGGGCTGTCCCCTGATGCTCCGAGTCCAGGAATCTCTTGGGCACGTTAATCTTCCTTCCAGGCATCTCGATGTGGCAGCAGCTTTTGGGTTCCTGTAACAAGAAAAGACAAAGGTTAGACTGATTTCTTCTGTCCTTTGCTTACCCTTTTCTATTACCCCTGCCCCTCCCCTTTCTGTTATCTGCCCCCGAGACCCAATCCCAGCGATACCCTGAAACAAAAGGGGAACCATTGCAACTCCTCCCAATTTTCTACTCTTTTCTTTAAACAGGGAAATTGCTTAAGCTTTTTTCGTTCCCATCCAGTCTCTCATCAGTACTAAACAAAACAATTATCTCCTTTCTACACTCTGCAAACTGCACTCCACATCCTCTATACTCACGATTAACCTCCAAACGCCCAGGGCACTTTGTCTGACATGGAAAAAAGTGATCACAGTCAGGGCATTGCGTGCGCAGACAGTATTTATTCGCAATGAACAGGTGGGGTAAGCGAGGACACATGGGAAAATGCTGGCCAGAATCAGCACACACAACCTTATTAGTGCTAGGCTGTGTATTGTTCAGCTGTGTACGGGCATTGTAATGTGCTTGGTAGCGCACTAACATTTACCACGCATGCTAATGTTTGGCTGCTGCGCTCGCATTGTAGCCTTCACTAGTGCCTAATGTGTGTAATATGTAATGTTATTTTGAAAATATTTTTTTTAAAAAAATGGATAGTATTGATGGATGTAAAATATAGAGATAGTCATCAATAATACTCAGAGTGGAAATGATATTTACATAATATGTAAACGAAAAAGAAGGGATTTATTTTATTATTATTTTTTTATTACATGACTGGTATATTAGGATGTTGCATTAACATGCAGGTATACAGGAGAACTAAATAAATTCCAAAACTACCCAAAAACGTAATACTTCTGGCATAATACACAAGGTAGTTTTATTAGCGTGGAGTTCTGTTAATACATCAAGGAACAAGCATAGCTCAAGCTGTATTGCAGAGACGAAAAAGCACATTAAGGCCAGCAGATGACACCAACTGCCTGTCAAAGAGACCTTCAGTTTTGAAAATGTGGTTTTTGAGATTTTCAAGCACATTTCCATTTTATGGCTACTACACCCCCCCCTCCATAAATCCAGTGTGTGTCCTGGCACTGGTTTTCTGAAAAAAAATCACTTGCTAACGAAAGAGTTAGATGCTGCTTCTCT